>DWFO01000311.1:0-22114 GCA_018246595.1 Mimoniades nurscia nurscia
GGTGAAACGTGGGAATGTTCTACATTCCTCTGCCTACCTCTTCGGGGATTACAGGCGTGAAGTTACTTTTTTTTTTTCAATCTACTCGTAGTTTCGTTCTTATAGCTACAATCGTAACACACAGTGTGAATCATCTTAGCGCGCAAGAATGTTCTTACACAAAATGCTTCTGAGCGCATTGTTTCAGAAGTTCAATGCTTTCTTGCGTTCAGAAGACCGTCACACCCGTTAGTTATTCCTACCTTGATAACATAAAAGGAAAGAAAAATTTCAAACCTTTTAGTTACCTACTGTTAACATTATTTTTTTTGTTTCTATTTCTTTCTTATATAACATAAGAAAGAAGTATTTAAGTATTAGTAAGTCGTGTTTGTTGCAAGTGCGACTGCCAATCGTGGAGATTCTGGGAACGATTCTCGGGTCGGGCACTACAAAACCTCTCAAATTCAGATTTTTTAGTAGTGGCTCAGAGAGTGGATATGTGCCCGGTGTACGGCAATGGGCCAACCACCTATTACATATTGACTGGTGAAATCCATCAGTACATTTCAAATTATAATATTATAATTTTATTTTTACGCATACTTCTCATGTATGTTCATATCTTAATTGAACGATGAATTAATTAGATAGTTAAATATATAGGCCTCATTTGAGTTATTAATAATAATACATAAAACCAGTAGCAGTCGTTTCTCTGTATTAACTTTCTCTTGAAGTATACAATGACCTTACATTTACAATACATATGACCTTACAAAAGAATATACCTACAGGAACAGATAGAAAACTAAACGTCATAATAAAAAAAAAACTAATATTCTATTATCACACATATTACAGCTTTAAGCTTACCGCAATTTTAACTCGAAAGGGTTAAAAAGTTCATTAACTCTTGAGCTCCGCGCTTCTTGGCTTCATCAATATTTTCAACAATAGCTTTTATAGGCCAAGTATGAGTTTGCTTTAGTTTTCGAAGCGGCTTGTATAAAACATTCATTGAAGGGGCGAAGGCCTGTTTGCCGTTCCGCTTACACCAGATGGACGTTCTCAGGACTGGGGCCCGAATCTCATTCACAAACAAGCCGACTTGTTTATAGTTTTATACGTATTACTCTTTGTTGGAAGTTTTATTGAGCGTTTTCTGTTCTTATGTTAGCTTTAGTTTATTTTGAAAAAATAATTGATGAACTACCCTTGATTCTATGTAAAGGGGTTCAGTTGATTTGATTTTAGTTGTGTTGCTAGTCAGCTTTGTATGTATGTGTGTTGATTTTGATTGAGTTAAATTCGTTATCAGGTACACGTTGATTCTCTTCCTGCAAGTTGATACGCACTATTACTAGACTAAAGCATTTTAACCTAAATCTTAAACAAAGGTCGTTAAATCACAGGTCGAATTTTTTCAGATTCAACATAAGTCGTAAGAAATACTTACAGTTTAAAATAAAATTAAATGGCGAGTGCACTTAATTCTGATGTATGTCCGAAGCGCTATGATGTGGGATGCTTTAAGGAGAGTATTAAAAAAAAGCTCTCCTTTAGAGCCAGCTACGGCCCGGGTACTCCTCTGATATTGCACATGTTCATTGCGACATTGCGACAACGTTCATTATGTAATTAAATTTACGGCAATAATTAAATATTATATTACGCTATAGGACCGTAACTTATGAGTATTATATACACAGTTAACTCCACACGATCAGTACCTACTGTTTTAATTTTTCACTGAAGTTTATACACAAAATATATACATAACTTCAAAATTACGTTACATCTCTAATCCCCAAAGAGGTAAGCAGAGTGTAGTACACTCCCGGGTTACAACAGTTACGTTTTCATACCATCACGTAATAGGCGGCGAGCCTATTGCTAGACACCGTTCACGAATCCAGACCATACAGACTACTAAACATTTCTACTAAGTTAAAAAATCCAAGAGTTACATTTTTTACATGAATATTATAATATGAATAAACTCACCATAAGTGACTATAGAACGATAATAACATGGGCATTTATAACAGTTTTGAATAAAGAAGCTATGAGAGCGACAGACAGTAAAATCGGAGCAGTGATATAAGATTCTTATAGTATTAAACAATAAAAGTTCATTTTTCCATTCAGGTCGTATGTGCGTAATATTTTCAGTGGATTTTATATACCGCGTGAGTCATTCTCGTATGTGGGGGGCTTGTAAACACATAATAATCTCATTATACATATAAAGCACGTGATATATGTATCATGCATTCAAATATATCGTTTGTTTGTTAACTTCTGACCCTTCTTATAGAGAAGAGGCCGACGTTCAAGGTTGGAAGGGTAAAAGTCAAGCCTTTTATCATTTTACACTAGGAATACGGATTCCGGCGACGATTTTTACGTATACGTATGACGTAAAACTGGAAGCAAACACATACATACAAACATACACAACAGATATACATACATATATATATTTTTTTTTATTTATACCAAAGATCCCTTAAGTGGTTGCTAGCACGCCCCGAATAATATTTTCTACATGTTAAACATAGTTATTTCTAAGTTTTATATTAAAGATTATATTATATTCCATGGATTTTAAACTAATTCTTTGCGTATGCGGGTGTTCAGTTCATACCGGTCTATGCCGGTTAGAATAAATTGTCTAGTGCCAACTTCACATGGCGAGTTAAGTTAGTAATCTGCAGGAGACGGGAATACAGCAATAGTTAATGTTAATTTGGGTAAGGAATAAGTAACATCTGGCCTGCAACCACCGAACAAGTAGGCAGAGGATTGACGTACACTCGCACGTTTCACTAAATACATTTACGTCCCTCTAATAGACCCCAAGACGGGATTTGAACCTAGGACCTCTCGATCGGCAGTCGCGTTTGCAACCAACACGACCAATGACATAGTCAAGTTCAGGAATAATACTACAGAAAAACACGACTAGAGTACACTATATTTTTATGTACCAACGTTCCGCACATGTTGTTAAATAGATAAATTATGAACATCATTTATATTCATCTTCATCATCATTGATACATAATAATGCGATGCAAGGCTATGCGGATAATATGCGATAAAAATCCATTGACATATTCATGGCAACTTTTTACGATGGACTTTTAATAGTGGCAAAAAGACTGGGACTTACTTCCGCGCAATGGCGCATTTCATGGTAGCTTCCCGCAAACAATCGTGGCGTTTTATGAAATGGCAGGAGCCTCAAAATGCCCCAAATTGGGGGTTTGGGCAACCAGCCGTTATCGAATTTGCCCCACCGGCAAAATATTTATTTCATTACTCCTATTCATACGCTCTAATCTGTGTTGCAGTGAAACTAGGAAAATTTACGTTTTTAGAATGACCATAAATTCAAAGTTATATGATGGTTATATAAATAACATACTGCTTGACTATGATTTCTTACATGAGCTGGGATAAGCTTATTTCACTTTTAAAGGCGATTAGTGATTTTACGAATTAATTAAAAGCCATAAGCTGAAAGATTTTGAACCGTAAGTATTGTAAATAAAAAATTGGAACTATTGCTAAAGTTGTTATCTAAATCATTCGTGAAAATTAGCCGCGTATATCCAACATACAATAATTAACCACGCTTAGTGTTATTAAACTGTGCAAATCGTTTGCCATCTGCAACCATACCAGAACCACGATCCCTCATTTGTTTCAGTTAGTTGATAACATGCGGTGAATAAAGTTGTGCTTCAATTTAATGCATATCCTAACTATCCAACATCGCTAGGAAACCCGTACGCGTGCACATTTTTCTCAATCTTTTCTAAAACGTATATAGTCTGCGTTAGCGCACTCAGTCATCGTGGTAGACCTTCACCTCATCACTCCGAGATTTGCGCCGTGTGCAATAGTAAACTGATAATAGATTGATCATGACTAGCAAGTTGACATAATCACTGCATTCCATCATAATCACCACTATCAATTCTACCTATCTATGGCCTTTAATTGAGAAAATAACGTAAAGAAAGTTAACATTCCACTCGCGCTCCATGCAGTATAACTGACTTTACTACATTGCGCTATCATCGACAGCTGAGATCCTCGTATAGAACATTCCGTGAAAAATGAATTATTTTATAATTTTTGTGTGCTTAAACATTTTAGTCCATATGGTGCTATGGACATATTAAAGTAATTACGGGCATTCTATATTGACATCTTTTTCATATCCTTTTTGTCTGTTAGTGATCTGTGGTGGTTTCGCCAATGGGGATTTTTCTCCATCGGTCCCTGGTAGCATTCCCAGGACCCCTGCATGAAAAAGATAAGACTGACCACCTTTAAATACATCTTCTGTTAAGCATCTAAAACCAATAAAAAATCAACCAAACATCTTAGCAATAGCAAAATACGGCTAGATATGTTTTAGTAGATTTTCCGTCTATCCGTAACACGGGCATTAAAATCATTCCACTTCAAACTCCCGTCAGTGGCATGATAGTATAGGAACATCGTAGCTTACTTCGCGGGGCGTCACTCTCAAGGGCTGGATTTTTTCGACCCCTGTGGTGATATTATGTACAACACCAAGGGAATATGAACTTTACCTAACGGGGAATAAAGTTAACATTTCTCTAACATAGAACTGTCAACGTAGCGACAATGCAAAGCACTATTGTGAAGATAATGCCACGATCAAACGTAGTTCCATTGACATGGGCATGTGCGAGCTGAATGTGACTTAATTGGGTTGTAATACGGTTGAAAATCGTTTGCGTTGTATTTTGCATAGCAAAAGCGGATAAGGGGTAAGTGAGATTCGTTTAATTCGTCCACACTGTCACAGGGCCTCTTAATTTTCATTGTGATAAACGTGGGCCCCCTATGGAGCTAAGGTATTTTGGATCGTGAAAGTTGGCGTAAATTAAAAACAAAGCACTCAAAAGATATTGCGAAATTCGAAAAATAATATGGGTTTTTTTCAATATATGAATTCCGGTATGTCTGTTTGCTGCTGTCGGCCGACGGAAACAATAACACCGGAATTGATGTAAAGATAACTTTATAATACGAATAATAAAAGCATACTATTTACACAAAAGCTTGTGGCGCGTCTCTCGGTGAATTTGACGAGATGCCACGTAATATGGAATTTCTCTGTGATATTTAAAGAGTTTCGGATCGAATCAAAGCCTCCGGAATTGTTTCGCGAATGTCCGTTGAAGGGACGTTTATTAGATCCACAAAGGCAAGACGCAGTCCCCGGCCGCCATGTTGTACGTCGTTCCTACGCTTGAACAGGGTTTATTTGCCAGATTTCGATTAAGGGTCTCGGACTGTGAAATTGTAGGTTTCATTCACACCTGTTTATTTTAATGCTGATTTTGTTTGTAATGTTACATAACGGAAATGTTATTGAGTATGGGCTATAGCATATTATTTGTTTAAAATTTTATTCATACTTAGTAGCGACTGGCGACCCCTTCATTTGGAGAAGCCTGTGTCCAGATGTGAGCGGGTAATGTGCTCATGAACAACGGGCTAAAAGATCTTATATTAAAATTACATTCAACTCTCATGATTATTGGGGCTATATTTAGTTTGAATCCCACATCGTTCTACTGTTGGACATAACCATCTCCTCAAGTGCATCATTGACTCTGATCTCCTGCTTCAATCGATTTTTTTCTTATTCTGATGTTAATACCATCATCAAATAAGTTATTAGGTATTCCCAGATATTCATACATAGATAATGAGAAGAAAGAAATCAAGCGAAGTACGGAAGTTTAAAATTAATTAAAATTTAAATTATTCCGTGTCACACGTATTTAAAATTGAATATTAAATTAATTATATACACGCTACCCGCTTACAGATAAGTACATTAGCATAAGCCTAAATTGTAAAACTTATTAAAATTAAAAATAACTTTTTAAAATCGTACAGCATATCAAATAATATATCTCATACAGTTTGCCTCGCTGGCCGAGTGGCAAGTACGACTGACAAGGATTTTTGAAATTTCCAGTAGGTAAATACGGTTCTAAATACAGTTCTAAATACAGGGTCTAGATTTATGCCCGGTGTAGGACAGGCCTTGACAACCCTAGTTCCTATAACTTGTGGTTATAATTTCAAAAAACCTTAACAAAGTTAATATGTATCATGGTAACGTGAATATCGCTCCTAATCATGACAAATAAATCCGGAAGCCGCTATCAGAACCAAATAAAAACCAAAATCACAATTACGACCACGCTTTAAATATAACAACGTTACATTACATCGCGGGACAAAGCACAGCGGGACTCTCCAGCGAATGACAAAAACATCTTCAACGCAAATTCAATAAGAATCGAATCGACAACGCATGTGTTCGAGTGCCCACGTCAACCACTCAACGCATGGGTGCACGGCTCGCAACAATATAGAGATGCTACATTTGTTAACAATTGCATAATTGACATGTTGTTATGGGGGCAGCGACGGGGTGCTTGTGAAAAAAAAAGAATATTTTAAAATTTTACAATATTATTACAACATAAAATGCTACCGCAATAGACCTATAGACAGGTGGTACTAACATCTTTTAAATTTACTTTGACTTTCAAATAGTAAAACACGAGATTGAAATACTAATATATGTATGTACCTAAAAAAAAAGAGTAAAAAAAAAGTAACTTCACGCCTGTACTAATATATGTATGTACCTATATGTTTTAATTAGGATGTCAGCATTACAATATGTAAATAATTACAGTTGCCTCGACAATCATAAAATCTTTTTATCGTTCAACTGATAACCACGGGTCTCACCTTAGAATAAGAGAAATAGAATAAGAATTTACATTGTAAACAGACTATGTTGTAGATATCATCCATGTTACAGATATACCTACAAATTCCTAAATTGGTCTGGTACTCTAACATTCTGGTTCGATATTAATAAAACTAACCAACTGATAACAATTCCAACAAATCTTACACTTCTTTGACCATATCCTTAATATGAGACCACTTCCTCAAACTTAAGAAACTTAACTTTAAGAAATGCATTTACCTGTAATGATCGTTAGCAATATCGTTCACACTTTGCAAAACACTTTCGCGACAAATAAGTATTATAAAAGTTTAAATACCAAACAGAACACCTCACGTGTAATTGACATGACAATTGATTGACAATTGACCATATAGACGGCTTAGTGGCTATTAACAATGTAGACGACTGTAACGGTCTTATATATTACTATTAAGTGGGTTTGTTCACGTGTTATGATTGTGATTCCACAGAATATCGAAGAGCAGATAGCGAATATCCTTTGTAGTGTTCGACATCCGGTTACGTGGTCACGCTTTATTGAACGGATAATCCTCGTGACGTAGAAAACCGACGAGTAATCTCGAGTTCGAATTTAGAATTCACGGGACGTGGAAAACTGATGGGTTTTCTCGTGTTCGATTTTCGAATTCTCGGAACGTTGGAAACTGAACAACCTATTTATGTTCGAATTTCAAATTCTCGTAACGTTGATTACTGACGAATCATCTCGTATTCGAATTTTGAATTCTCGTAACGTTCGAGTAGAAACTGACGAGTGATCTCAGCAATAAATTTAAAATTAATATCTGTCAGAGCTCTGTCGTCTACAAATTACATATTTGTATGAGATGTAGTGTCTATTTATAAGCAAACATAATGCTTTTTACTTTTGTAAGTATTCTATCGATGTCTACAATATAATAGGATAACATGTTAAGTAAGATCTGATGAAATCGCTGATTGATGAAAACTGGTTTGCTTCAAAGCAGCTCAAATTTTAATTTTCAAACATGAATTTTATCCTTTAGATATATGTAAATACGTAACTGTCGTCTATGTCATAATGTTTCGAACATCTGTTTAAAACAACGTGTGAGGTACACTCGCGTACGCAAAACAAACTGACGGACTACAGGTATAATAGTCAGGATTACCGCTTATCAGGGAGCGATAAGCGGTTGTGTGACGTCACGTCAGCTAACGGCACGGATTTGGGTGGTCCGATGTGTGACAACTCGTAAGTGTTAAAAAATTAATATAACAATCCATTAGCTTGATATATAACGGTTGCTGTCAGACATTAAACAATCATTAAAGGTCCTTTTAAAAGCATGCTTTTGAAACGTAAATTCTTAAGTAATTCACAATTACTAGCAATGTTACAGCGATTGCAAGGGTCTAGGGTTCGAATTCTTGGCAAGTGCATATAACATTTTACATAGATATTAAGATTGTAATCCCCGAAGAGGTAGGCTTACAAAAAAAAAAAGCTTACAAAAAAACAGTTGCATATGATCCTTCTTACTCGTATTCGTGTACTGTATGATCTGGAGTGGTTACAACAGGAACAGACTTAATTTAAAATTGGGTTTTCGTAACTTACGATTCCCAGTAGTAGCTCGGAGCCTGGATTTCTGATCGGTATATGGCTATTGTCGAGTTATTTATTACAAGTGGCGAAAAAAGGGAGTATTGAGTAAGGGGAACGCCTCTGCCTACCTTTTCGGGGAGAAACGAGTGTGAAATTGAAGCCTCGTTGACTGGATGTGTGGCAACAATTATATTGTGTAAGAAAAATCTAATAAACATTTCACAATCATCACCACATTGTCACATATGCGCGCATTGCACAACGGATACACAAATTTGGTGCGTTCGTACGGACAAACAAAGTTAATTCTTTATTTGCGTTGATGTGACGATACAGTCGTGTACAAAAATGTTGAGTCATAATGTACCTACATGTAAAAAGTGCATACACTAACACATAATTCGATGGCTCAATTCGCAAACCGGCTGACTTCATGATTGTAAATTATACAGGAGACAAAAAAACTGTCAAATATTTTTAGCCTTATATAATATGATAATATGAAAATTCAGTTTGTAGGGAAATTCAATCATCATTGTTTTTAAATATATTTACTTTTTTTACACCCCTCCCTTATAGACGTTTAAAGAGTTTTTGGAGTTTTTTTAATGTGAATCTCAATAAGGTAGGAGTAAAATCATGTTATTTTATTTAACAACAAACGTGCTATGAGAATTGGAGGTCAATTTAATGGATAGTTATCATCATAAATATAGTCCGGTGTAACGCAACAGATTCATCACCTATCACCTCTCCACTGGTGGGACGTAAACGCCACTCATGTTATATGGGAGTGTACTACACTTGTACACCTCTTCAGGTATTCATAAATATAATCAAATATTTCAAGGAGTATATTTACGATTGTCACGTGGTGCAAGTCCGATGGTGGTAGATCTCTGTATGCAAGGTTCTTTTAAGGTATCACTGATGCTGCTATTTCTATGTCTGCTTTTTTAAAACAGTAGCACAAAGAGCGCTATTTCAATCCTGTGATTCAAGTTCATAAACTTATTTATGAATTTTGCGAATTTCTGTATACTTATACTGCCTCGTTGGTCGTGTTGGTTGCAAGTGCGACTGGCCAACGGGAGGTCCTGGGTTCGATTCCCTGGTCGGGAAATTCACTACTAAATAATAAAAATATAAAATTCACTACTGAATTTTTTAATTTAGATTTTCCAGTAGTAGTGGCTCGGAGTCTGAATATGTTCTCGGTGTAATTAATGCAATAGGCTCACCACCTAGTCCATCGTGGGACATAAAAGTAACTGGTGAAACATGGGAGTGTTCTACATTCCTTTGCCTACCTCTTCGGGGATTACAGGCGTGATGTTACTTTATTTTTTTTCTGTTTATAATATAAAATATTCAAGAAATAAACTCAAGACAAGATAAAATATAAAATATAACACACAACGTACGCACATAGAATTTTTACTTTTAATCTACTATTCTACTACTCTATAGAGGTTTCTATCAATACTTTTGACACCTGTTATTTTTTTATTTTCCCGCGCAACTGTACACATTGAGCGTAATTTATGTTGAACAAACACATGCGTGGCTGGTTTAAAAATATTATGATGTTTAGATTTTTATAATAGACATGTCGCAGTATATATCTGAAATAGCATTTTTACATATAAAACAAAATAAAAACCACTGTTTCTCTCTCATTGGCACCGATTTAGTTTCTAAACACACCTCGAAGATCTAGCTAGAACATTCCCCGCTGACAAGATTTAGTAAGTCTTATACCAATCTATACATAACGCTATTTACTACAACTTATATTTATAATTGTCTACTTATATTAAATACGAAAGATACGAAAGTAATTAACGAAAAGTTCCTTCAAATTAGCCACTGAGACTCTTATATCTTTAAGATGTAATCCAAGCAAATATAATTTATAACGAGTTTTCTTAACATACATTTTAAATTTAAATTCATCATTACACGTCTCAAATCCTCTGGATCCTTAGACTAATCAAATCATTTTTTAACGGTTTTAACGAAATATACTCGTAGATATAATTTACCATAATAATACACTGATAAGTATGCAGTTAAATGATATTTCATGTAGAGAAAATAAAATAACTAAAACTAAGTATTTCCATAATATACATATTTATCATTATGCTATTTTATTTACTGTTACAATACACTTTGAGAAAACTAGTTGGCAGAAAAGCAGACAGCAAACACCAGTAAACACTGCCGCTTATGGACCAGTACGACTTATCTCGAACATGTGGGAATAATATAATATAAGACTTATAGTATAAAACTTTTTGGTTTGATATCTCTTAATCTGACTTTTTGCAAAATAATAAGTAACTTCACGCCTGTAATCCCCGAAGAGGTAGGCAGAGGAATGTAGAACATTAAGAATGTAAAAGAAATAATAAGGTTAATAGTATTGATACCTTTGAATTAATATTAATCCAATTTGCACAATCCGCTTTCAATACGGACTGTTAGTCCCTCTTAATATCACTGTTATGTTTATATAACATTATTATAACATGTTTAAATACATATAAATATAAAGCACTTCAAGTGATGATATTAATAATGATAATGATAGCTAAATAATCTATAACGATCAGTGAAGAACTCAAAGCTTGCAAATCGCAGAATACGAAATCTGCTCCAATGTCCATCTTATTCTGGAAATTTCAAAAACTGTCCGCTACTTAGAATAGACTGCGACTATAAGTCAAGTCGTACATCTATGATAGCACCCATATTTTTTAGTTGCACAATTTGTACTGAATTACTGTATAAGCTGTTTAGTAAGTGGAAATATTTTTTCCTTTTCACATCTAAGTACATACAGTAGAATAACTAAGTTATAGTTAACATAACAGTAACTGTTATAGTTAATATAAATAAACATTACTGAGATTTATTTCTAATACCGTTTAAGAAAAAATAGACATATTTTAGAGACAAATATTACTTTACGCTGGTCTTAGTTATTGTGTCCTGCGTTTAGCTACGAACTTGACGTAGGTACTTCAAATACTGTGATGAAACATCTGTTAACAAACTAAACATCACACCTTAAATCCCTGAAAAGGTAGTAGAGGAGTGTAACAGACTCACACGTTTCCACAATCTCGTATACATCGCTCCATGGACTTGGGGGTGAGCGTATTGCCATACACCGGGCTTAACTGCGGACTCCGAGCGCCTACTAGAAATTGTAACTAGACGATATTTGCGTATTGATAAATGTATTACGAGAAATTCGATGCGATTTTCATTGCAATTACGTTAGAAATCGCATTTAATGTGTTTATCGCCTACCCGTATTTATTACCTACTCGTAGTAAATAACGCAGCTGGGAAAGGTACTTGCTATGTCATCGTATTGATATCAATGCACAGATACATAGTTGAGCAGACGTCTCTTATGAAAACAAGAAGGGCAAGGCCAGATTGTTCTGCGTTGGCCAAGCGTTAATAACACACATGATTCATACTCCTTATAAAATGCTATCTACGGCCTGTGCATACATAGATGTCGTCACCACGAATGTCTCCGCTGTTATGACAAATGTTATGCTATCTTGTCAATCCTTGAAAGACTAAAACTCCCGATTTCGTATTGAAATACCAGGGAGTCGTAAGAGGCGACTAAACCTTGCGCTGGCTAATCGCTGTATGGCGCTGCCAACCTAGACACGACTATATGAGCTGGCGGGAGGCGAAGCCTGCGGGAGGTAGCGTACATTGTGCGAGAAGTCGTATTCTGTGATCAACAACCCGCAAGCCCAGTGTAAGGATTATGGGCAAGAAACTCTTAGGGATGATTTATGTCCAGCAATGAAGTTAGACAGGTTGATAAGGACATTATGAAATTGTACAACCAGCACTTGGGGAGAGTGGTTGACTATAGTTTAATATAGTTAACCATTTCAATTTTGAGATGATAACAACTGCTGATGCTATCGATGACGATATCACTCATCGTACAGCCGAGAGACTTCTGTGTGCGTACTAGGAGCTTGAGCCAACGTACCTACATCTTAACACTTAACCGCTGCGCCATTATACAGCCGAAAATATGATTCTCACAGCGTAGTAAGCGTTGGATAACGAGCAAGCCAACACCACTAGCGCTTAGACTAACAACACTTGGCAACGAACTCCACGTGTAGAAGGTCAAAGCACCGTCGCCAAGGTTGCCATTGTCGGTGTAAAGATAATGTTTTCATTAAACAATGCAACCAAGCCTGTCTGCATCAGATCTGATTGATAATACCCAGTGCAAAGATTTGCTGTTCAATATTTGTATAATACAATGTTGCATGTAAAAGCATTGTTAGGGTGTATATGTGTGAATCTTATCGCTCTAACTATACAGTTACTGACAGTATATATTTATGTATAATATATTATTTTAACTCTAAATCATTCTGATAATAAAACGGCATACATTTATTTTTAATTTTATAGTAACCTGACCCTTTTTATCGTTGAAATATATATGTTGAAATATAGGTCCCCTCTGAGAATGAGAGGATTGAGGCCTGAAGTATACTATTAAGGTATAAGGTAATAAGGCACTACAACTCGCCACGATGGCCAACTGCTGGTTGGTAGGTTTCATACGGCTTAGAGAACAGTTTGCTTTTTTAATGCTAACCGCATTAAATGAAAATAAATAGGAAGGTACATTGGCTTAATACTCAATATATTACAATTTCAATGTTAAAACATTTGACTATGATTTATTGTTATTATAATTATATCTACATTGTAAATAATACCTACAAATATAATATAATCTGATTAGTGATATCAATAAACTCAATAATTCAAGTAAAAGCGATGTACTCGTATATTCATATTCACGGTCAATTAAACCTAAGAGAATCTAACATTCGTTTATAAAACGCTTTTTACATAGCCTAAATTGAATTAGGGGTAGAGCAGTCTGTAGAGTTCTATATCTCAGTTGTTTTTAAAGTTAGATACGGATATCAATGCAGGCAGAGTACCTACGCTTGATATTGTACAGAGTTAGTTGAGGACTCACTTCTTTGATCATGGAACATAACTCGTAAATTGTAGATGTACGAGTATACTACACTCTTCTGCCTACCCTTTCGGAAAAATACACGCGTTAGGTAATGTTATGTTACATAAACCTAACATACCGTATCGTAACATCAATATACACCTACACGATATCATTTACTTGAAGAGAACCTCTGCATGTATACATCGTATAATACAAAGTATATTCTCGTGGTCTGTCCGTAAGTCCCTACGCATAGATCTTTTAAACTGCGCAACAGATTTTGATGCAATTTTCAATATCAGTGAAATAATTGCTCCCGAATGGTTTATAGTCATACATACATATGTAGGTACATTCATGTTATACATATTTGCAGAAGATATTCTAAAAGTGAATATTTCGTTAAAAATACAATTTTTCATTGCTAATGCAGACTAAATTTCCTAGCTTATAATAACATT
The DNA here is from genome assembly GCA_018246595.1 of Mimoniades nurscia nurscia. Lineage (NCBI taxonomy): Eukaryota > Metazoa > Arthropoda > Insecta > Lepidoptera > Hesperiidae > Mimoniades > Mimoniades nurscia. The sequence goes on from DWFO01000311.1 coordinate 13,905, forward strand.
TTGTTAATAACCCACAGTGACCATTTATATTCGATTAATATTTTTTGGTGAATTAGGTGGATTACATTGAGGAAGTTATTTTGACCAATAGAATACTCATAATCATAGATATAATCAAATACGTTTATAATATTTACTGCAGATTAAATTAACTTTAAAATTAACAAAAATTAGTCTTCGCGATGCTAATGCCGTGTAAGAGGCAGTGATATTCTAAATCTCGTACATACATGGCGCTCGGTGAGTACGAGCGCGTCGCTAGTTTCAAGACAAGCCAAAATTTTAGTTTTGTAATTCTGTGTTATCGGCACTCAAAAACATTGTTCCGATTAGACACTTCGATGAATTGATTGTTATGTTAAATATCATTGTCTAGGAAAAACGAACGGCTATTGTAAAGAGTCATGAACACAAGCGTTATAATATTTCCCTGATCACAAAATACCCACAGTTTTGACTGACAGTGGGTATATTAAAAAACATTAGGATAGAAACGCTGACGAAAAAGAGTTTTCGCAGATTAAAAACACTAACAAACTTTAAAGATAAGACAAGAATCACTTGTGTTTGAGTTTAGTTTGTATTTGTCACTTAATATAAAAAATTGTCACGATGACGGCTTGCATGCATCGTTTTTAATCACTTAAAATAATCATCATCATTCATTAATCGTTCCACTGTTGGACTGCAACGCTGGCCGAAATCGGTTTCCACTAAAGGTAGTAATAATTATATGGTTTCCGAAAACTTTATTGTAACTAATATGTATAATTTCTGCATGAAGACAAACATATACATATATGTGCATACACTGTAGGTACCACACCCTTTTACCGAGTACCTGGTGGTGACAGATATACATATGTCTCCCTATTATATCGTGGACGATATGAAAAGGGATAGTTTAATTTTAAAAAAGAGCACACAATTATGTCAAGTACGAGGTGCATACGACGGTTTCTCCTAGAGTGAGATTTCACCATCACCAAGCCATCACAGCTTAAAAGAGTTACAAAAAAATCCATAGAACGCATAAATTGGTGGTACCTAGTTTAAAATGTACGTTATCTTTCTGCGCTCCATGTATTGTAAACTAAATAAGTTATTTGTGACTACAATAAGCAGTGTAATGTTACCTTAAACAACGTTATGATAATAGATATAATATATATCTGAGCAGAATAAACATTTGGTGCGTTCGTTTGCACTGGCAACACTGTGTTTGTGTTGCTAATTTTGTTATTCCTCTTGATACATTGTTGCTTTTACAATTTCAGGGCTGTGTTGAGACAACTACCTTTATTGTATGTAATTTATTTTCATATTTAGAATTACGATTAAAAGCGAATTACCCAAAACAACTGATCGAATGTCATGGGTCATATAAAACTTAGTACGTATTCAATACCTACATATAACACCAGCGATCAAATAGCATAAAATTGTTGTTTTAATCTTTATTGTGTGTTCGTTAATAAAGTTATAAACTCTAACTCATCTAATTGTCAAACAATGCTTTGACAAATTTCGATCCATTTTTCATATTTTTAAAACACAAAGACACAAATTTTTCAAAAGGTTTCATAAAATTTGAATCAAAACACAAAGTAATATTTTTCCTCCTAGAATTCTCTTTTACTTTACTGCAACTTACGGACATCTGTATCAATGTTTAAAAATCCAAGCCTCCATCTCCCACAAGTTTCAGAAATGTGGTAAGTATTACTCCTGAAATAGCATTAAAACACTCTGCCCGCTCGCAGAAAATCAACAAAATATGTACATTCAAACACGCAGACATTTTGCTGTAAAAATAAGTGCAGGGGTACTGAAAGTACGGAAATCTGATAAAATAACAAGCAAATATAGATTAAGATATTAGCTAATAAGAGTTATTAATAGACGGCAAAATGGAAGAAAGGTTCTAACGGGTTAAAGTTTAGCAGTTTTTTCAAAGTATATGTTATGACCCTACATTAGTCCTGTTAGAGATTTACGCTATGTGAATAAATATTTGGCCAGTAAATAGTGGAGAAATTGTGGTTTGCTTAGCGTTATCTCTGTTTGAGACGTGTGATGAGAACGAAGGTCCTTATCAGAACTCGACAAAACAACTCGAAAAAAGTTTATTGACCTCCAAAATTGATTTGGCTACAACTCATATGGCTCTCGCTGAGAACTGGAATTCCCATAAACATAAAATGCGTTTAATCCATTTTATTGCCATATGGGCTATTTTGCTTATTGCGATCCATCCAAATGGCAATATAGATTGTATTCATAAGAAAACTATTAAAAGGCCTTTGACAAAACAGCCTGGAATTGCCAAAGAAGGAAAAGTCGTTTGTCTTGAGTTTGTTAATTTGCAAAAAAAATCACAATATTTTAAAATAGCGAATGAGCAAATAGTAGACATCTAGAATTAATTTCTAACAGGACAGCAGTAATGGAACTGTCTTTATAGTTAGTGAATTTATCAGCTGCTGTTTATAAAAGTGTAAGTCAGTTTGTTGGTTACGAATTTTTACGTGTCTTCCAGTCAAAGTTTTGAACGTTTTTAAGCCTAGGTAACTTAAAAAAATAAATAAAAATAAAGTCATACAGTAGTGTCTAAGACTTATCATGAAAAACATAATTAACTTCATAAATAAACATATTTTTTTATAAACTAGTGACGTCTGTACGTCTGTGACTTCTGTCAATGAATCGCTGCTGAAGGCGTCATATTTCAAAAGGCTAAGCCTAATGCTTCCATAACACTCATGAGAATTATTGTATAGTTGATTTATTAGTAAATACGTAAATAATATGATTTAGGCACATTATAACTCCTAAAACATATTGCCATTTGACACTTACCTACATAATTTTAATATCATCTATTATGTTTGTCATGAAATTTCGAAATATCATTTGTTGCAATTTACATGAACAATGTTGAGGATATCATTAATTGATTTCTTTGGGACTACACTCCTTTGCCTACTTTTGCGTTCTATTTTGTTTTGTTTGTTACGCTAGTATTTAACATGTGTAAACTTAAAATAAAAATGATTTCCATAAACTCAAGAGAACAGGTTAAGTTACCTATTGAGTTTTTTGTTATTTTAACAAAAACAAAACAACGTTTACAATGGGCGAAATAAATTTATATCAACAATTTTTTCATTAAATTACGGTATAAATGAAAAAATGAAATATATTTCGTATTCGTGTATTTTATACCTTACAATAAGTAATAGTTACACAAAAATATACTACAGTTTACCATACAACATTCGAAATAATACAGCATTTTCTTCGGCAAATTATTCATCGCTAGAATAAACTAACTACTTGAGTGAATGAATTTTACAAATTATTTATTTACATATACTTAACATTTATTTATTTAATACTTTGTACAAGGAATGACTAGGTTTCGTTTGTGTGTATTGCAATTTTTTCGAATTATTCCCTAAGCGAAATAACCAAACATGATCGTCTGATAAGAAATAATCATCAAAACATTTCTATAATATTCTTGCTTCACAGAAGCAACGTACATATAAATATGATTTAATGAATAATAATCTTGAATTTCGCTTTGAATTCACCTGAGGCAAAAATCACAAAAAGCTGCAACACCACAATAATTTTTGGCATATAACATTAGCTTAATAATAATATACGGACGAACTTTGTAATATTTGTATTGCAAAGGAAAATGATAATACTGGTTAAATATAAAAATTGTGCACTAAATATCACTTCTTGAAATAAAAAGAAACAAATCGCGCATATAATTTTTTTAAATACTAAGATAAAGGTAACTATAATGATGCTTTGGTCGTAAAATTCTATATGTAATATTAAGTACCTAATTATTTTTAATAATAGTCATCAAGTTTACGTAACTGCAAAGTCGCTTCACGAGAGCCTTTACAAATGTTTACAATGCTACTTCACTGGCAGTTCACTGTTCAATTCATAATCGTTCGGAACTTTCACATCATGTTCATGGAATATATGTATATATATTGCACATGTATATATTTTTTGAAAAGTAGCCAGTTCCGCTGGGACGTTTCAATATAGAGTTGGACCCGCATAGAACCCGCCGAGGTACATTCACCTGGCCCAGTCGTCCGGCGGCCCGGTCTGGTGCAGCGGTGAGAACGCACTGCGCCTGGGCTCCGGTGTCGCTGGACGTTCTTGAGAACCGATGATCGATTCGATAGAGAAACCATTTCGGGATCTTTTGCTGCGGGTATCTGTGGTTTCAGCGATCCTCGGCGGTAAGGGAACGGGCCGCAGAGCCGCCGGCGGCGGACGCGGCAGAGTTAACAGAGGAGTTGGCGGTAAATAACATGGTAGGGGAAGAAGAGGCGCGTAAGCTTCTCTCGCAAGCATGGCCACCACAGCATGAGCGTGTTGTAAAGACGGTGCTGGTCTTTTATACCTTTTTCGCCGTCGCAGAAAACTCCCGTTATCGAACATATCCTCGGCCAGCGGATCCAACGTCCAATAATTCCCTTTGCCCGGATTCCCGGGCTCCCGTGGAATTTTAATAAAGCAATCGTTAAGACTTAAATTGTGTCTGATAGAGTTCTGCCACGCGGGGAACTTCTCACGATAATATGGAAACCTTGTCATAATGAACTCACAAATTCCACTCAGCGTCAGTTTCTTGTGCGGCGATTGTAGGATAGCCATGGTGATGAGAGCAATATAGGAGTACGGAGGCTTGATTAATTGAGATGAAGATTTTTGCTTTGGTTTCTTTGGTGAGTTGGGCTTGGTATCGCTAGGACTCGACGCGTCGTATCTGTCCGAGTCGCTGGACGGCGGCGGCACATCCGGCGTGTCCTCGTCGACGGAAACATATGTGTCATCTGGGGGATATTCTTCACGGTCGTCCCTGAGGTAGTGAGGCAGGTAGAGCCTAGGCGGCGGGCGCAGGTCAAGAGGTAACTCGCCTTCGATGATCATGTCGCGGTATTGGCCAAGATCACAATCTTCCATACTGTTCGGTCACATGTCAGAGGTGCGTTGGGGCGCGCGGCGCGGCACAGACTGCAGTGGGCCCCGAGCGCGCGGAGGAGGCGCCGGCAGGCTCCGCCCCGGCCGGGGGGTCTGCCCCACCGCCCGGTACGTTTACGTTTCAGTAAACACAACAATTGTCGTTATTATTACTGCGGGTCGGAGCTTTGTGCATGAATTTCAGGCCGTCGACTAATAATTATTAGACCGCTTCGTGCTTATCGATTCAACTTTGTTGCGGTATTTATTTTGAGTTTGAGCCGAGTTTTTTTGTACAGAATATTTCCACTGAACTTGTTTTTATGCTCATTCTTTTAACTTTTGTGCTACTTATGAAAAAGTTGCTGTGTTTTATAGCTTTGTTTGTTTTTTTATCATAATGTGCAAATGTTACTTTTTTGATATGAATGATTTAATTTCCCATGACCTAATCCCCATAGGGTGTCAGTTCCATTTTAAAGGTAATTGCATAACCTAAATGTACTCACAGAAAGTGAAACGAATGTAAAGCTTCATAAATATAGGTTAAAAAAAAAGGCAAATACATTTCAATATACTATCTGTAGCATACAAGATTACTAACACGGGGGAAAATGTTTTGTGAAAGAACTAAGCCGTTCGAGATATAAATAAATGTCGAAAAAAAAATTACAAAATGCGATAAAGATCCAACAAACCGTGCAAAGGAAACTGTTTACAGAGATATGTATGGAAGGATCCTTTAATCGCGCGCTAAAGAACTCCGAAGTACCTATTGAAAAAAATCTCATAAAGCGAATTCTCACACACCATTCAGGTAGGCATCTTCAAATAAAACGCGCGTAAAAAATATTCGTGAAACGAAACGGGCTGACAATGCGAGCGAAGCTCTAGAAAACCCTCGTAAATGTTTCCTAGCAAAACATTTACCCCTCGGGCGTTGAGGGAAAAGCTACACGTGCGATAGGGACGGAGGACGTGGGGGAGCGAGACGAGTGCTGCTCATGACCAATCGTGAAGTGGGGCTCGTTGGGCGGAGCTCCCCAAAGCTAACATGTCAGGGCGGGGCATTAGATCCTATTATTGTCTGGCAAGGCAAATAATATTTTGCACAATGTACACATTGGGGTAAAGGGGGGTTAGGGGGGCTGCTAATTTATTCCCAACTTCGGTTACGGGTTGTTTTTCAGCTTTGCGAGCCTGTTATTTAAATTGGACGGGAGTTATTTGTATGTAGCCGTCCGGAGGCATTGTTGACTGTAATGAAGGAATTTTGCGCGAGTTGTTCCAGCTTCAATTTTCAGATCGTGCTTGTGTTCGACGCGCGGCTTTCTCTCTTTTGTACATCGTTACGAGTTCTCCGATTCAAAGTAGGTACTTTATGAAAGGTAAGTACATTTATAACTTCTCTGCTTTCATTTGTATAACCATACGTTCATACCTCTCTATTCACACATGGCTATACGTCGTTATTGTAGAGGTCCTGATTTCTAATACTGATGTAGAGTTGCATACATACTCGTATGTGTATGTATAATGGATATGAAATAGTATTAAACTGTCATTACAATATTAAATCTCTGCCCAAGATAATAGTAGGTACTTTAGTAGTTTTAGGGTACTCTTTGTTATCGTATATATGTATGCATACCTACCTGCATGCATCGTTGCATATTCGTTGGACTCGATACTCGATACATAAACTCGTAGGTACGAGTATGTATCTATTCGTTAGACTCGTCGACGCGTTGTCTCAATGTCTTGACAACAAAGGGAAGTTTAAATCTACTGAGGTAGTATTTCCTTGGGTAGAGACATAACATTTAAGGAACTATTCTTTATTATTAACGCCTATATGGTTACAAAACAACTTATTACGCAATTATTTACCAGTATTTTATATAGTTTTGATTTCAATATGTTTTAATAAATTATGACTATGATGAATGTAGAGCACTTTCTGTGAATTTTGTGGATGAAAGCCCCAGTGATACCCCTATGCTGCTGCGGAGCAGCGATTCCTCAGTTGTATCCCTGTTTGAACGATTTAACAGATATAAGTCACGTAGTCCTCTTCGACATCTATTATAAATATCTCACTATACCTGTAATTTGTCAGTTAAATTGTGGACAGACGCTTCTATTTCCTTCTGAAAACAATAATATCGAAATCTAATAATTTGTACATCATTTTCATAACCATTTACGCCCAGTAACATTTCTGGTAGACATAGCCCTTTCCAAAAATCGTCAACTTTCATCGGACATCTGCTTTTGAACCATTCGGCAGCTGGTAACCCAGACCAGGTTCCCTGGCCATGGTCACGAACACGCAGATAAAGTATTAAGTAAATTATTTAAACTTAATTCTTACACAGAAAGTTTAATGTTACTATAACGGCACAAAAATTCTTAATACCTATAAAAGTTAATGCTGAAAATATGTATATGTTCAAACGGACGGATTCAACGTATCTGAAATAAACGGTTTATATGACTTTATTTTTTAAATATATTAATATCTCTGCATAACAGTGTCGTAACTACTAATTTTACGTTAGAACTGATTTTTTTTCTTTTCAAAATACATTATTTTATTTCTTGTAAACAAAATTATTAAACAAAAATACATTATTGGTATATTATTTTAAGTAACTAAATACTTGTGACAGAATGTTCCACTCTTTCACATAGAGAATGGTTACAAATAAATATAATCCAAGGTATGTATTATTGATTTATAGAAACGATATGCTTTCTTCGTTTAGCGTAATGCTTTGTCTGTGTTTATTGTATTTCGGGTGTTGTTTAAATAAATGGTATCGATGAAACGAGCTTTGTTCTAACAATATGCTAGGACTGCTCGTCGCGGTGGCGCGCCATTGGCGACGTTTGAGGCGCGTGACACTTCAGACTACTTCGAACCCTTCGCCTTCTGAATGCTATTGTTGTGCGATAATGGTACCTAACTATGCCATTGGGGCAATTTTATTCTAACCATGTCTCGCAACTATGTTACTATTCAACACCTCTTATAGCAGCGGATTTAAAAACCGTTATAGACAAAGAAATGTTTAGTAAAAAATAAACATGAAATATGGCACTTGACGCTCTCTACTTAATCCGTAAGAGACACATTTGCAACTGATTGTACTTTACAATGTCGTGTAATACCGTGTCGGAGCAAGAATACACTCTGACACTGAAGC
>DWFO01000312.1:0-22084 GCA_018246595.1 Mimoniades nurscia nurscia
TAGTAGGGCGTAAAAAGTAACTGGTGGTAGGAGTGTTCTACATTCCTCTGCCTACCTCTTCGGGGATTACAGGTGTGATGTTACTTTATATTTAAATATATGTAAATTCTTATGATTTGACCACGAATATGTGACCCCCACAGATTAAGGAAAGTTAACGTCATTTACAAATATTTATTTATAATCTCTAAAGTCTTAATAGACCAATATTTATCATTCCATCGAAATTTAATATGTATCTATATCTTTTATTGTAGGTACGTACATAGTTAAGAAAATTATTTTTGTTAATGTAACATTTACTAACTAACATTTACTAGAGCGACAGTGGACCACAAAACTCAGCCCTTGATAATTTTGTAGCTGAAGCAATGCTCTTAATATCCGCATAATGCTACATAAAACCCGCTAATTACGTAATCCACTAAGCACCAATGGCATTGTACACGAATTCGCTTAAATTTGAATGGATTTCATTTTAGCAAGTATAAACGCGTTACAATATTACGATTATATTGTTTTAACTCTTCATATAACCATATATCCCGTTATTATACAATAATAACAAACCGATACTAAATTTAAAGTTCAAAAATTTGTTATAGTTTTTAGAAGTTATAACCTCAAAGGTTGAGATTAAGATTTTTATGTGAATACGAGCAAAAGTAGGTAATTTGTGGTTATCTAGATAGTTCTTACGTCTCGAACGGACGATCAGACACGATTATTAAAAAAAAATATTTTATGAAGCCTCTCTTATATAACTACATATATGACAGAAAACAATTCAATAAATATTTTACGTACAGTAATCTAATTATTATTAGTAAAGATTTCTTCACAAAATCCTTAATACATATAAGCCTAAAATCCCTAATATAAGCAACAGATTAATGGACATAAATTCCAAACATAAATTTAACCTTGGATATTGATATACCCGATTTACTTCATTGCTCGTTAGCCTAAACGTCAAATCACACCGCTTTTAATTAATAATGCAGCCAGCGCGTGACTTTAAATATTTAATAACGCTGCATGATGACAGCTCTGTGAAGCACTCGATAAACATTGACGTTGACATTAAGACCACCACCTATTACATAGTGGGACGTAAACGTAACTGGTGGAACGTGGGAATGCTCTAAATTCCTCTGCCTACCTCTTCGGAGATTACAAGCATGATGATGATGAAGCTACTAAGTTAACAGTGATTAAAGTAAATGTTTCCATATTTGTTTTTGTGTTCTTTCTATAAAAGCCTGTTAATTATTAATCCACACGTAAGGGTTTTTTAATTTTAAGTATTTCAAGAGATATATAAATTAAATATCTAAACAAAAGAAAACATGAGTTGTTATTATATAGGCCATTTATTATGTTCCTTTATAGCTATACGTAAATTTTCATTTCGAGACAGTTTTATGACTACACATAATTTTTTTTTGTTCGTAGAGATATGTCACGTCTAATTCCCATAGAGGTAGGCAGAAAGTAATAATCTTCATCGAAGACATTTCTGTAATTTTTTTCACCTGTTCTTCATTCATCAAGTTACCACACACGCTCGTCTATCAAAGATACCGACTCTTGACCTGACCCTCTTCTAATGAGTGTACTACTTGACCGCCATGCAAGCGATAATAATAATTACTACTAGTTTTACTCATTCCAAAATTAATATTAATACACCACTATTTCGTTGCACCAGTCACTCCATTCTCATTTGCTTCATGAGAATCTCAGTTTTATTCTCGGTCACAACGGATGTATACTACATTTATTGTGATATTTCTAAAGAACCACAAACTGAGTGAGAACACTTATTGCAACATAAGTCAGTAATAAATCAAACTTGTGCGATATAAAACACGAATAGATCAGAAACAAGAAAGTGTAATCCTAGCGTCGGATCGAGTCGCAATAAATCACCGATAGGTTCAGCACTCCGCGCGCGAAGATCACCCGGTTGCGACGTTCAAGCTGTTTGTGCCTTCATTCTAACCAATATTATCAGAATATTATTACATTAGAGGGGGTGTTCTACATTCCTCTGCCTACCTCTTCAGAGATTATAGGCGTGATGTTACGATGTTACATCTGATTAAATTAAACATTAAGTAGATGTAATAGAAGTATAGACAATGTAACATTACAAGCGAAATATGTACTTTTATCCTCCCATGGATCAGTTCTGTTGGTGCAATAATTTTCACTTTCAATCGAAAACAACAAAAATATACCGCAATGAAAATAGACAAAGTAAGCTTCAAATTTGAATCATATTGAAACACACACTCCAAAAAAGGACGCGTACTTTCATATAGTTACTTATAAGTCGCACTTACAGTTAATGTACATAGTAACTTAGAAGTCGCTATTTGTGATAAATATAAAAACAAAAGTATCAGAGTCAAACCAACTGTATTCCCATCTTTATCGTTTACAAGACGCGTTTTATTTTATAAAAAATCCTTAACCAAAGCACACGTGACTACCTCATTCAATTAAGTGATACTTAAACTTATTAAAGTTCTGATCGAAACATCCATTGCGATGAATATTAAATCGACCGGTGGCTCCCGCGTCCGCCGTGACTTCACTATACACATCACTTGTCATCTATAAACTTGTCACTACATACATATGTTCACGCAAAGTTCCTCACGGAGTAAACAGAGCGCACCAAGTACCAAAAATGACAAAAATCTAATTATCAATAAAAAATTGTACTGAAAGTCATAATTAAATACTAATTTATTATAATCAAATCAAAATCACTAACCTGTAAGAATGTGTAATCCACGCGAACAAGCGCGTCACAATGTATGACTAATATGTCAGCTGACGTGTTTGCTGTCACGGACCCATTTGCTATTGTTGACCCATTCGCTGTCGTTGACCCGTTTGCTGTGTTTGCCCCATTCATGTGATTGTCGCCTACTATCGTGAGAGTTTCTAAGGTGCCTGTGTTGGATTTTATCTTTGAGTTTTTTAGCGACATCAGCTTCGACCGCACTCGCTCTGCGGACGCGAAATGTAGCCCACCGATGGGATGGATAGCGTAGTGGGGAGGTAAATGGTCATCCTGTAAAATAAAATATACAATATTATAGATTTACCAACTTAATCTTTTTATGACTAAAATGTTAAAATAGGAAAGCGAGCCAAGTATTATTCGAATCAGGAAACTGTGATAGAGCCGTCGAATTTGCATGTTATACTCATTAACAGTAACTGCTGAAATCTAGTGAATTCAGAATGAAAAAAATTAGAAATTCCGTCAAGCTTAACATTTTATGTGTAGCACCAGCGCGAATTGTGAAGTATGAAGGGAAAATCGAGTAAAATGAAACAAAGTTTACCAACTCCGATGCGGTGTACGTGTACTGAATTTTGCTTGTCGTTTAGAAGTCTAAGATATATTTATGATTCAAAATTATGGGCGAAGGAGCAACATTTTTGCGAATGGATTGCTCGGAACGAGGAAGATATAAAATTTTATTTTGACTCATCATTATTATATTGACGCATCTTATGCTTAACTGGTATCAGTAGGTACTTAAAGAGCTCCAATTTTTATTGCTGGCAATAATATAACTTATTCCTAAGCAAATGATATTAAACTCTGTCACAATATATGACTAAAGCATGCTTAGTGGTCAACGGTCCTCAAAATTAGTTTAACATTTTCCTACTATTAATTATATTGTTCTAGTAAATAATGAAATGTTACTCACATTTACAAATTGTATGCCGAGAGACGGTCGAGACTGGTAGTAAAGCAGCAACAGGATATCAATAGCAACACCGCATATCAAACCGACTTCAATACCCAGCCCAAGGCAGCATATGAATGTGCCGAGAAGGGGAATCAAATCAAGCCCTGAAATATAATTAAATCTTTCACATTAATTGTGAATTAGATCATTCTTTAACATCATTTGACTGCGCCACTGGTCGAGTGCTTGTAACCGCAACTAGCGATTGAAAGGTTCTGGGTTAAAAACCGGAGCACAGTGCCATTGGATTTTCTAACTTAGAAATTCTAGTTAAAAATTATAGTAGTGGCTCGAACTGTGGATTTGTGCCTCACCTCCAGTTCCCTGGCAGTACGTAAACGTAACTGCTAAAAACGATGGAGTATACTGTACTCCTCTGCCTGACTTTTCCGAGTTTATACGCGTGATGTTACGTTTGTAAGGTTAACATCATATCAAAATAGTGCATTTCAGATAAGAGATTTATAATACCTAGGATTCAATAATCTAAATATAGCGTAGTGCATTGATAGCCTGTGGTTTCAAATTCAACCTCCCATTCCGTGAGCCCGGGTTCATATCCAGGCGTGCATCTCTTTACAAATTATGCGTTTTAAAATGAAATAAAATATTTCATATCATAAAAAAATAATTGTCTAAGACTAGCTCGGCAGACTATGGCCTCAACCCTCTCGATTTGGAACCTTACAAGAGTCGGAAAAAATCTTCGTGTATGCGTATATACCTAAAGTTTAGTTAACGAAAAATAGCACCTATAACGTACGATGGTAATTCTTTTTAAAAAAAATTAAACCTTTTTAAAATACAAAATAAAAACTAAACATTTCCAGTAATAGTGAACATGGCATTCTATTAATTTTGTAATTCCATGATAATTTGCATTTTTTCACGTAACCATAAATGAAAACAAACGTCAGAGAAATGCTCCCTATTAAAAAAATGTCGGAGTATTGTAAATGTCTGGTATAAAAACGTCGAGTATAAAAATTTCTCCATTACAGTATAATAAATAAAAACTTGAAACCAAATAAAGTTGAATCAAAAAAGAACAGAAACTTGTAATTGCATTTGATACATTCACAAAAGAAACATTCAAAAAGATACTGATATAATTATACCGTTTTCACATAGATGGTATCATACTTACTCGTATATACGATTCCATTTCTGTAAATTGGGGAAAGAATGAACCTAATTCTTTACGTTGTGTGTTGATCTTATCCTTGTTATACGTAAAACAAAACCTCAAACAATACATTTCAACGCTTTTAAGCTTCAAGTAGGGTAAATGTACCTACTCAACTGTCGTTTGAATGTTTTCATAAGAAAGGATTTACATGTTAAAGTGCGTATAAAAACACTCCCGAAATAAATTGCGATACAAAATCCGTTTATTCTACTGATATAGGCACAGAAATGACTGGAGTAATTATTATCTGCAAACATTTAAGAATACGAGCAATCGAAAGAATTTTTCAGAATACCTGTATGTATGTATATGGAACGAAAGTTTATAAATATGAAATAAACCATTCAACAAACATCAAAACCATTGAGATTACGTAGGTCACATGAATTCTGCATTAAATAATTTTAGTTTTACAAAGTAGGTTTATGTTTTCATGAATTAAAAATATCCGGTTAAACATTAAAAATTATTATTAGGCCTAAAACTATAATTTTAAAACTACTTACAAACTAGAATGCTGGATTGATTCGAATTTTGATCATTCATATTGGTTATCAATATGCGGTGTAAACTTCTGGGTAATGTCAAAAATGTTTCATCATTATATATAGGTACCTATATACCTCATGAATATTATGAGAGAAATTTTGAACATTAAACAAATAAACATTTTGATGTGAATTACATTTTATTCAGATTAAGGTCCTTTCTTAAAAACTTGAGGCATGAGCCAAGCATAACGAGTATACTAAGATTCTACTTCAGTTCTTGCGTAACAGTAATTTAATTACTTATGTATGTATTTATTGATATTTTATTGTAGATTATACCCGTTAAGTTGATTTCCTGCTTTATATATTAGAGGCGGAATGACGATCTGCGAAAGATTGCAAGCAGAAATTGGATGCGGCAAGCTGAGGACAGGAAGAGGCCATGTCCAACAGTGGACTAACTCAGGCTGATAATCATCATGATGATATTATAGGTAACCATATGGTTTAAATATTTATGTATTGAGATATTCCGTGAGGCGGATAATTAAATATTATAATTTTGAATATGATTTGTTAAGTTACTTATGAAATGTATTTTGTATATGGATTATTAAGTTTGCTGAAAGCACTTTTAATAAAAATTGATTATTGATGATTTGGAAAAATTATTAGAATTTTTTTTCGACCCTTTTATCGTTCCAGTGCTGAAACATATTAAATAACAGATTTTTGGGCAACATACATACATTGTAGCGGGAGCTTGATGGCCAACGATTTTGGATCAAGTCATCGTCATCTTGAGCTTCCACAAGTTAAACAAGTTAATACATAAAATTTTTGTACACGTGTACTATTTATATATGTGCAATTTTTATATATTTTGTACAAAATGGAAAGTTTTACACAGAAATGCATCTTCTGTAGCGAGAAAAATAAAAAGTTGATCCTATCTGACAAAAAGGTTCAACTGTAAGTGTCATAACAAATATTAGAAAGCAAGCGAAGTAATCCCTTGACGCTGCGATCGCGTGAAGAGAAAATTGTGTTGGCTTATAACGATTTACTTTGTGTAAAAGAGTATGAAGGTTAATCGAAATAGATGTTTACGAGTAAAGTTTAAACAGATTATGTCGTAATTGTTTTTGTTACACTTACATCCGTTCGTTTAATAAAAAACTATGTTCCAACAAGTTTTATATATAATTCCCTTTGCATAATGTTCACTATGTTGTTTTCTGTACAATTTATGATAAGCATATTACACGTATACATATAGTTTGGTTTCCGACTGTACGGAAACAAAAAGCTCGCAAGTAATAACAAAAGAGAGAAGCGTGTATCGTAAAGTGAGCTGAACAAGTTCCTTATTGTGTTGTGTACGCGACAGAAGATAGTCTTACTGTGGGACCATTTACTCAGCGTAAGATTCATTTCCGTGCGTAGGCGTGTGTTTGTGTGAGTACCTACGTTGTGTTTTATGAGCTATTTGGCTATGTACATATGTTGAGGTACAGGAGAATAGAAAATTACACAAGGCTTTTTTGTGTGTGTATTGATAGGTACTTCCTATGAAAGGCTTACTGTAACAAATACATGTATTTTAAGATAAAGGATTTCCTAAGATAAAGCACAGAACATGCACGGAAATTAAGAAAACGTATTAAGAGTCCGCCTCGTTGATGGCGTGGTAACTAGCATGATGGTTGATCGATAGGTCCTGGGTTCGAATCTCGGGTCGGGTACCATTGGATTTGTGTAAATTTCTAGTTAAAATGCCGTAGTGGCTTGGGGATTGGATTTGGGCCCGGCTTGTGGCAATATGCTCAACCTATATCATTATCATCATCATAAGCATATTTGTAGGCCAGAGCTAGACATAGGCCTTCCCTGCGTGCTTATGCCTATTATCCCAACGCTGGGCATGCGGGTTGGGAATCGCAGAGCACAGCTGACATCGCCTACGCTGCTGCTCGTAGGCGGCCACGACATCTAGCTGCATTTACATGGCATGGTGGAAAGTAAACGTAAGTGGTAAACCGTTCGAGTATACCACACTCATCTGCCTACCTTTTAAGAATATATAATCACGATGTTATGTTTAACAAATGTATTGTTTAAAAAAACAAAGCAACGTCCGTCTTTAAACTTTGATATTCATATTTTTCAATCGTTTATTTACCATAAATATTTATGGTACTCCAAAATATAAACATGAAAGTGTTGCATATTAGGAAAATTTGAAAAGTAACAGACGATTATAACGATCGTATTATTATGAAATTTCGTAAAGCCCTCGTTTGCATGTCGGTAAAATAGTGGTATTTACAAAAACAGTGTACCTGTGAGTGTGTTTATATACGAGCCTAATAAATTCCTTATGACGTCGAACGCGAACCAAGAAACTTTGTCTTGCGAAGGCAAAATTGCTGAATGTGGGTCTCTATTAGTGTTTGTCGAGTGACTTCCGCTCTAACAACTTCTTAAGTGTAGCGGGCGCATTGCGCTCACTGAGCTGTTTATTCAGTGAGACAAGTATTATTAAACATCAGCGTTTCTTACGTACGAGATTTATCTGTAGCTTGTTTAAAAAGTATAGCTTGAATAAACAATGTACTTTTATAGAATAAAATACATTAAATAAACGCTTTGATAATGACCAAGATTATTTGAAAGCTACTAATTTTAACATACGTAAGTAAATGCAAACTATCCAGGCATTTTCTGAACATTGTGTAACTAAAATCAGTAGAAAAGTTAAATTCGAAGGGAAAAGTTTTTAATGGGAGGCCCAATTGGCTTTGCGTGAGACTGTCTACTAACGTTTGCGAGAGAAACTCACCCTCTAAGTAGAAAGTGTAGAGTATTAGAACAAAACATCTCACCTACATTTCCCGGTAGCGGAAGCGGTAAGCAAAGGTAAAAATTCAAAATTCAATTCTATACATCTTCAGTAATATTATATATCTAAAGTAGAACCCAGGCGTATTGGTAAACACCGGGTAGATCGGGCACTCCGGGTTTTGCAAGTTTTAAAACCCGAGAAATACCCTTCCTGAGGATCAAATACAGAACATCAACAGTAGCATTAGAAACCACTAGACCAAGCATAACAATTTCACTTTTACTTACTTGATACCAAAAACTAAGATTCCGACAATTATTTAAAATGGTGGTGTAAAGAGTATGTACTCTTAACGTATTTAATTTTTTAACATAACTATATGGATTCTAATAATCTAAACGTAACATGTTATAACATAATAGGTATAAAATGTTCAGTATACGATGTTTCATTTATAAGGAAAGGTTTTTCATAGCCGATTGTACGGATTCCTTGTTACGTTAAACAACGGCAGAACTTTGTCTGGGATGACACAGCTTGCTTTGAAACTTTTAGTCTCTATTCAGCGCGTTCCAATTCACAAAGTGATTAAGTAAACTAACGGTTAAATGTTTGTAAATAAGCCTTTATTTATGAGTATATTAGAGAATGATATTGGTCATTTAAGTTTATATAAATGAAAAAAGCCCATGAATGTTCTGTTATTTTATTTCACGCCAATGATACGCTGCGGTATCGACATTACAAAAAATTACTGACAATTCTCATAAATTTAAAAGTAATTCCGTTTTCCATTACGCTGCAATATTGGTTGGTTTAATAAATGATGACAAAAACCTGCATGTGACTATCAGCACAGTTCATTATTAAAAATTTCAATCTAAACTCATATTCTTACTTAATAAAAGCAGTCTACATACTTGTCTATTATATTTATTTATCGATGTACACACTTGTTTATTGAGTACTTATAAAATAATAGTTATCCATTGTAATTATATTAATACTTCGGTATTATTACATTATACAGAAGAAAAGCGGCGCGATAGCCCAGTCGTTCGAAATTCGTCTTCCTATTCCATGGGTTCCAGCTTTCAAACACTAACTTGCACATATTTCAAAATAATATGGGGTTTAAGATTAAAAATAATTCGCTTTAAATGTTACGGAAACGATCGTTGACGTGACTTGAGTTATCACTTTGTATTGCGCATTCGTTTAGATATTTCTATATCATCATATCATCAACACCACCATTGTTTCAGTACCTGCCACGGGTATCTTTCAGAACGAGAACAGTTAAGGCCATAGTCGGCCATGCAAACCAAATTCAATTCTCTTGCATTTTCCTTTGCACTTACAATAATAGTTCATCATCGTCAGTCT
The DNA here is from genome assembly GCA_018246595.1 of Mimoniades nurscia nurscia. Lineage (NCBI taxonomy): Eukaryota > Metazoa > Arthropoda > Insecta > Lepidoptera > Hesperiidae > Mimoniades > Mimoniades nurscia. The sequence goes on from DWFO01000312.1 coordinate 9,694, forward strand.
ATTGCCTATTGTCCGCGTCGCGCGGAGCAACCGCCGCGATACAGGATGTTGTAAGAGACTACTAAACTCGTAGCAGGCAGTAGGCAGTGCGAAAAGCTATGCTTGCGGTCCCCAACCCGCATGCCCAGTGACTGGATTATGAGTATAACCCCTCAGAAGAGGCCCATGTCCGGCAATGGACTGCAATCTGTGATGACGAGCTTATTGCAACCCACATATGTAGTACGTCTGCTGATGGATAATAAACAATATTTAAAGTGAAGAGTTAATAAGATTTAATTTAAAAAAAATTCATCTATGGAATATCATTTTTTTTAATTTAAATTTAATTTTAAGCTTTTTTCTAATTTAATGTTCTAAATTTAATTTTTATTTTACTATATATTATTAAAGATGTCTAAATTGTTAGTGATTGAGATAAACGATTATTGTTATTATTATTAATAATAATAATTAGACGTGATAACTTACTGTTGGTGTGCCAGAGCGTGCGCAGGACGGCGACGTCGACCATGTGCAGCACGGCGCACACGACGACGGCCGCCAGCGCCGCGCGCGGGATGAAGTAGAAGTACGGCGTCAGCAGCGCCAGCGTCAGCAGCACGATCACGCCTACACAGTCGAACCCGGCACCCTCAATGAAATCACCAGCCTAACCGCTGTACTTATTGAGCCGTTAACGTAGACACTTTATATAATTACATGGTAATTCAATATAATTTTATGCATTGTAAATAAATCCAATATTAACTTAAAACTTCGCCTAATCGTAATTTCGTACAATTGTTGTTCTTGTTTCCGACGGTAATAAAATGTAATGAACATTTCGAGGGCTGTACGAGTAACGGGACTGTTGTCGTAAGCGATGGTTGACAGCGGTTAATTTGTTATGATTGTTATATCATCACGCCTGATTCTTTACGGGATAAATAGAGAGTCCCACGTGCTAAATGTCTGTATCCTTACAGACCTGTCATGCTTCTTATATATCCATCGCTCTTTTTTCATTTACGCTGTTAAATATATAATAATAAACATTAACGAGTATATAAATATATACATATATCAAAAAATCCAAAACCACTACGACTATAAACTATGCTGAAAACTTTAATATTTATGAAGGTCCCCAGCACACGCCCAACTCGCCTCCCAACTCCCAACGTTTCCGCAATGACATGAAAAATGACAGTTACCGCTTTCACGGACATGAATTATCTATGTAAGTGTATTATTTCATTAAACTATTTTGAACCCCGGCTATTTGTGTAATTTACAACATATTTTAAGCAAGTCTTACAATTTGTGGTCGCATTAGGAGGCACATAGCAAAATTACTTAATAACAGCGCAGGCCGCTTAGAAGACGGCCTGTGAACATTGGCAAAGTATTCCAATTGGTGTCAAAAACAATGGTAGGAGCATAATAACTAGGTCCTACTACAGAGTTACAAACTTAGATTGAATCGAAAATAAGAAGATTCAAATGTACAATCTAATTGCGCGGCTCAGCGATAAAAAACTAGAGAACCTATAAAGATAGATAGGTACAGCTCTTTATTCGTATTGGTTTAGTTATCTGCCTCGTTGGTCTTGTTGATAGCGCGACTGCCGATTGGGAGGTCCGGGATCAAATTTCGGGTCGGGTACTAACGGATTTTCCAATTAAAATTTTCTAACAGTGGCTCGGAGTCGAAATATGTGCCCATGTTATGGCAATAGGCTCACCAACTAGGCCGCAGTGGGGCGTGGGTAACTGATGAAACGTCGGAGTGTACTGCACATCTCTGCCTACCTCTTCGGAGATTACAGACGTGATGTTACATTTGATCTAGATGTACAAATTCTTAATAAACAAAAATAAGATACACTAGTTCACTATACAAACACATTCACATCATAACGCTTTCTCTGTCATACGGTAACTTACATTGAAATTGTTCTAATTTCAAATTGTAAATAACAGACTTTACATTAAGCAATTTCATGCCTCCCTCATTTTAATCTCAAACTGAGTTAAAAATATTAACGAAGTAATAAATACCGGTATAGAAACCGGCGGCCGGCGTTCTTACACCCGATGCGTCGCTTACAGCGCTGCGCGTGAACGAACCGTTCACTGGGAAGGAGCGGAAGAAAGCGCCAACGACGTTGCAAGCGCCCAGAGCGACGATCTCTTGAGTCGCGTCCAAAGTCCTGCCTTTCGCTAAAAAATATCGTAGATATTGCCACATTGTGGAACTCCCGACGTTTCAATGGTTCGATTCGGAAAATATAGAAATGATTTTACACTAGTACCTATTATACTTTTATTGCTAGCTAGAGAGCGAGCTTCATACAAGCGAGAATAATAATGCAGATATTACAATTGCCCTTGAAATGGCAAATTATACAAAATTATATTCATGTTGTTTTTTCCACCATTTGAACATTTAACAGCGTTGATAAATACTTACAAAATGCTTTTGCGATGGCAACATTGGATATAACTCCAACCAGCGGTACCACGAGTAACCCAGAACCGAGATGCGCCAACATTTCTGGGCCTGTAACCGTCTCATTGCCCACTGTAGTTGAAAATGGCGGTGGCGCAGGCGTGGGCAGCCCCGGAGTGATATGGCCTGGATAAAAAAAACGTTGTAGGTATACATATTGTTATTATGTAAACTTATTACATTTTGTAATTTCTCTGTTATGAAAATATCAACTTTGGAAGTTCAATTTCGTATAAATGCGTAATTGCTGAGTATTATTCGAATTCTCTAACTTAGAATTTAAATTTGAAACTTTTCATTTCATCATAAGTTATAATAATACACATCCTTAACAAACAGCAACATTATTAATAGAAATTATTACTTTAAGGGTCTTCGTACGTCACAGGCGACCGAGAGACCGAGCGAAAAGTCAGAATACTTACTCTCAGTACTGTTATCAAGTAATAGACGATCGTCACTTTACATAAAGTCATTAAACGTAAGAATTTGGCGCAAGATTTTACGTTACATTATACAAATTATTAATACGTCATAACTACGTTATGAGACTTTGATACACGTGTTCAGAGCCGGCGTCATTACAATTACTATAATTTTGTATCCAAATGTTATCTTAAACTTTAGATGTTAACTAAACATAAAACCTGTTTCACATAATTTACAAGTTTAAACGCGAATGATCCGTAATGAACAATTCACACTCATACTTGAATATTGTACCTACAAGCAACCATTGCCATGTTAAAAAAAACAAGGAATGATTGTGACGCGTTTGTAGGTAAACATTAAAGCCGAATGTAATAGTCATCTTCCGACGCTTAACTATTGTGCTTAATGTCTAGAGCTAAATTTAGCAAACTTTATTTGCAAGTCGAGTATAATTATTTGACTTTTATTTGCAAGTTACTATATGTTACTGATGAATAATCATATATATGTAGAGATATAATGTTAGTATAGACAACAATGGCCCCACACTTACGATCTCCTAAAACATTTTCCACGCCATTTACGATCTTCTATATAATAGACGATGAAAAATGACTTTATCAGATACCGCCCCAGTATGTATGTACCTAGTGAGAATGTTATAACCAAAATATTTTTGATACTTTAGGTTACTTACGCTTCGTGCCTTGGGGGCGAAACGCAGTTTATGTTTAAAGACACGCCTGGCAGGCCCCAAGAGGATAATAGGAATGTCCAAATCCGAAACTAGCTCTAAACAGTTTGTAATTTGTTTCAAATTAAACCTTGGTGTTTAAGGCGCTTAAAGTGCACTGCGAGAGTCAACTTTAGATCATTACGTAACGTCACTCTTGTAATCCCCGAAGAGGCGAGGAGTGTTGTACACTCACACGTTTCCCCAATTAGTGAGCCTATTGCCATACGCTGGACACAAATCCAAACTCCGCGCTACTACTGGGAAATTCAAGTTAGAAAAAGGCAATACTCAAATATAATAAATAAATTTATAATCGTCGATAGCAGTAATGCGTCGGAGTCATTTAACAAACGAGTGTTCCTTTCGGAAACATCACTTGTACGAATCATTGCGCTTCGAGGACGCGATGTAATTCATATGAGTATCGAGCATCTCTCGCGGGAGATCGTTACATTTTGAAATATTGTCCTGGCGTGTATGGCACACACCTCATGTTACATTGTGATTTCTTTATACACACTTACATAAAATACATATACATACACTTATATAACATAGCATGTATACTTATACGTAGATAACATATAGGTATGTCATGTATTATAAGTTGTAATTTATAACGTTAAGCGATAAACGTAACGGCGTGTTGTCAAAACTGTTGCTCCAAAGCGGTGGGAAGAGGAATGTATTCATCCCACTACATTCCCACGTTTCACCAGTTCCGTGTGTTATCCCACTACGGAATAGGTGGTGAATATACCAGACACGAGACAGTTAAGCGAACATATTATAAATTCGCGTTGCTTGCTTTCGTTTAAAAGAATCTTGCAATGGTAAGGAAAAAAAATTGTAGCTCTTTGTTTACACATAAGAAAATGCCATAAGCATGCCGGCTACAAAGAGGTCACAGGACCAAACGTAACTGAACTCAAATAGGCCTAGACACTTGTCAGTATTCTGAACTAAGACGCCTTATAATATGTTACCTCTTCGGTTTTGTTCGGAAGTAACCTTCACGAATATTTGAGGTTAATACTAACTCTTGCAATTGGCAAAGTACACCTGCATTTTAAGGTTACCACACTATGAAGCTCCACTCAGAGCTCAGCTTATGTTAGCGACGTCATGTACAGACTTCTGGAGTAGAGTGCAAACTCGTGACTGCTTTAATAATGTGTTGCTTTTTTAAGATTGAACAAGCATTTTTATACTTAGAAATGTTTAAATTTATATATCATGCATCTTACGCGTAAATATCCAAAGTTTTTACGTGAAAGAAATGTATAGTGTATAACTTACATTGATGTAATTTTTAACTGCGGAATCACAGCCCCAGTATTTATATACATATTTGCAACGCTTAGGAATATTATACGCCTGCGGTTGCTACGTCCAAGCATTATGTCCAATGACTAAACTTTCCTTGCCATTTGTATAGTAAGCGCATCATTACATTTGTACTAGTGTAATACAAATTTAAAACATTATTAGGTAATAAAATGTAAAAGAATTGATCTATGCTATAATATTAACTATTATTTATTATTTCTTATATACACACAAATACCATACTATATTTGTAATTGTAAGCTCATGATAGAAATGCGTAACTTAATATACATATTATGACAATGTTGAAATAACGTAGCGACGAGCACAGAGGGATCAACTTAATCCTGATGGATTACGTCCGCCAATACATACACTATCACTACCATTTCGATAATTTAAAATAACATTTAGGAAAGTCGAATTTAATATAATCGTTTATTCTACGCATAGAGTTCTTGTGCTACTTGTCCCGTTGAATTTTTTTAATGATAATATAAAGATAAATGCATAATATCTTAAATGCATATCTCAAATCCGCACCTACTAATATTACCATTAAAACGATCCTCTATTTGTCTACATACATTAAATGAAAAATTATCATTAAATTTATACCTTCTTAGGCGTCTATATTAATTATTAAAGTTATCTAACGTAACGTCACGCCTTTAGCCCTCCAAGGGGTAGGCAGAGAAATGTCATGCACTTCCACGTTTCACCAATTACGTTCGCGTCTCGAAGAAAGCACTCACCTGTGAGTATCAAAGGGTCGTCCTTGCTCTCGTGAACGAAGTAAGCTACGGCTGACGTGATCACAACGACCACGGCGTTCCTGGACACACCAACGAACCACAAGCTTCTCTGCATTATGAGTGTGCTGCGTGGATTTTTACCATCCTGTGAATCCTTAATCCTAATGTCCTTGAGGGCCTGAAACAAGAAGAAAATTGTAAATATATTTCTTTTGATATAGATACAGGCCATAGTTTCAACTGGCATAACTATATTACTATAACATATGCTAGGTCATTAAGAATACTATACCTAATTGTATCACGACGTACGTTTATAAACATCTATTCTGAACTACAGTGCGCATGCGTGCAACGTCAGTACATATTTAGGATTCATTATTACCCTACTCCTTTTTCTTTCCCTCTCATCTTTTACAAAGGACAGCGCGAGTCTTTATCGCGTACCAATTTATAACGTAAGATGGATGGGAACTAATTTAATAGAAGTTTTCGAGTTATTTTTTTATTTTAGTATCAAACCATGAAAGTTGTTAAACCAACTTTGTTTTATTGAACAAAGTATTTTCTTCACCAGACCTGTGTTTGTAGCATATCATTTATACCTGAGCCAGTAAATAATATAAATATTGCCTGAGCAAGTAATATAAGTCTTTTAATTAATCATCACACGTTAAGTGCATTTAAGAATTACCATGTACACTCTAGACCTGTTGTAATAACGAATAATCTATATTAAATGATCAACCAATAATGTCTTCTTCTGTTCTTCGTCGAGTCGATAGCTGATCGGGAGTGATCAGCCATCGTGGTGAAAATATTAGTCGCAATGTTCAGGGTGCGCCGGGCAGTATATGATCGTACTTAATCAGACCATACTCGCAATTCGGGAAGGCTATTTTCATGCACCAATAACTTTATACAACTATATCAGATAACCGAATGGTAAAAGTGAGGGAACATTTTTGTTATATTTAAATCTTGTACAATATAAGCGCTGCGAAACAGAGCGAAGTCCGTGAGATAGAATATTGAGTTCATCGTACAGCGATCTGCTACACGTGTTGCCGGAGTCGAGCTCGCTGCATGCCGTAACCCATTTATGATTCGTTATTAACAGGGGGAAACTGTTATGTGAATACACGGGTTCGATGTGAATTATTACTGTTGGATTCATAATAACATAATTATGTAGTTATATCCACTGTAGTTTGGTAGGCCCGTTGATCCAGCGGTCAACGGACTGACTGTTGGGCCAAGGGTTGTGAGTTCAAAAAATAATAATATGTGTTAACAAAACACAGATTCTCTTAAAGCTTATTTTGAGACGCTAAGACCATGTGTTGAGATGTCCAAAATATCTACTTTAATCTCATTCGAGTATTATTTTATGTTATGAACCCAAACAAGTAATTTCATAGTGTTTGCAGATGAATAAATCTGTAATCAACGTGTATGAATTATGAATATAAATTCATAATGAATAAATGAACATTCATTTTTTTATCACACAGGTTGGTGGATGGTCTAGCGCAGTTTTTGACTTTGATGACCACGCTGGGCATGTCGTGGCGCGGATCGCGGAGCTTCCATTCTCGCGCTCGTCCACACCACACAGCACCAGCTGAGTTGAGTAAGCTCCATGACTTCCTTAGTTAGACATTCTACTTTAACAATCGACGCGACTTTATCCAAAAATTATTACTATAAAATGAAATAAGTATAATCAAAAGGGTTGCAGACTAATGCGCTGTAGTATAAGCTAATTTATTATGAATTCATAGCAAAAAAATAAAATTATAGCAATATTTAATATTCCTCAAATGGAATATTCTGTTCATTGCTTTAAGTACGCCGTAGCGTGTCGTCAGCTGTTGGAGAATTTAAAGCGTTGAGTTCGACCTCATTTCATTCTACTTTAAGATACCAAAATTCATACATAATAAGTAAGTATCATAATTGAAACATGATTCCAATTAGTGGGTCGCATCGACTGCTGGTAACCGGTTTTTTTTATCCCAGACTGTTTTAATAAGCAGGTACTAGACTCATTTTAGAAACTATTGGAAGTTTATGTAGAAATAATCGCTACTGTCTCGTTGGTCGTGTCGATCGCAAGTGCGACTGCCAAACGGGAGGTCCTGGGTTCAATTCCCGGGTCGGGCACTACTAAATTTTCTAATTTAGAAATTCTAGTAGTGGCTCAGAGTCTGTACATGTGCCCGGTGTATGGCAATAGGCTCACCGCCTATTCCAACAGTGGAACGTAAAAGTAACTGGTGGAACGTAGAAGTGTTCCACATTCCTCTGCCTGCCTCTTCGGGGATTACAAGTCGTGTTGACATACGAATAATTTTCTTCAGGTTATCATTTATGTATTACATTGCACAATCTGCTAACTGATACGCAAATTTTAAGGAAATGCAAATTAAAAATTCTAGCTCTGTACTAACCGCTAGTCGTATCACGAAGCACTTCAGGTATACTCCGCTTATCTCTATTGGCAACAGCGAACTTGGGTACTTGGAGGGTAACGAGTTGTAAAACTAGCCGCTTTTACATTTTGCAGCGGTTAACATTTACATTCGTAACTGTTATTGGTTATTTGAATTGCAGTATTCATACAGAATACTTAGACATCGTAAGTATGTATTGAATTTACACGTTTTATATACATAGGTACTAATATTTACTTGATATTCTCCATCTCGCGTAAATGATTTGGTTGAATTATTCAAGAAATGTTGTTTAATGCTTGATGCTTATAGACAAAACTAAAGAACAAGGCCGCTTTGATTGAAACGGAAAATAATATCCTTGAAATTGTATAGCCCTAATTCTTCCCACCCTAAGGGGAAACGTGTACCCCAGAATAGAATAATAAAGGAGTTAATAGGACAAAGAGATTTCATAATCATGTATAATAACTTAATAACACATAATACACAGTACGGCACATAGGCATAAAAGAGCGCTTCTAATAAGACCTGGATAAGCAATGGATTAATACAGATTTTTTTTCAGTGTGTACTAAATGGGTTATCGGCCTTACCTGTGGTTTGAGTTCTCAGATATCGTACAAGCTTAAAAAGGATAAGTGTGACTACTTCACAAAATTTGAAGTCTTGTAAAACACCTCATAACGGAATTAAAAAATAATGGCAATCTTGAAATATAACAGTCTCTATAGCTAGTATAACGACTCATACCTACATAAGATTTTCTGTAGATTGGGGCAAGATAATCAACAACAAACTAAGGTCGTAGCGAGCGCTACTTTCATGAGTTCCGCTGAACTTGGTCCGTTTCACGGTATTACGTTGTATCACACGCCCTGTCCTCAGATAACATCATAGTTTTCTTTGCTATCTACATTCGATTTCATGGCACTTATAAAAAATAATCTTAACATATCCTACTCCTGTGGTCATGTCAATTGAACAATAATCTAACAATAAAAAACGTAACATCCCTCCCGTAATCCACGAAGATGTAGGCAGAGGAATGTAGAACACTCCCATGTTTCACCGGTTACGTTTACGTCCCACTATGGAGTAGGTGGTGAGCCTATTGCCATACACCAGGAACATATCCAGACTCCGAGCCACTACTAGAAAATCTAAATTAGAGAAATTTAGTAGTGCCCGGACCTGGGAATTGAACCCAGGACCTCAGTCAGAGGATCGGCAGTCGCACTTGCAACCAACACGACCAACGAGGCCGTCACCTCACAATAAATAACAAAATAACAATCTTATTAAGAACTTATACTAACTAAACTTACCGATACAGTCTAATTTTCTCAGTCATTTTTGAATTCGGTTATAAATATCTATTACCAGCAGCTGCTTGAGACAGTCATTTGCTACCCTCTTCATATAAAAGAGAATATTAATAGTAAATGCACACAGCATAGAAAAAAATCAACAAGTCTGTACGCCGACGATGCAAATTCGAACGAGAATTAAATAAACTCATAACTGTCAAACTAATGAAATGTTTTTTTTTCATTTATTGGTAACTGAATCAATGGTATGGTATGAATGACTTGGTCATGAAATCAATTGAGAAATAAAAATTGTCGAGTGAAGGCCATTTTTTCTCACTATTCGTAATTACAACGCGGAATAAAAGGTAAGCTTATATTTTTTTTGTATGGCGGAAGTGAATAACAGGTCGAACAATACATGGAATAATCTAGAAATATTTATACAAACGTACAACCAAGAAAAGAACATGATTGCAATTGAAAATGAGCTGCATTTACTTTGTGAAGCAATATTATATAGGATCTACATACATATATTAAAATTTGCGCAGAATTCCCACAAATTATGAGAGACTATTGTAACGATTATGTTATTGTTTTTATATTTTGTTTTATATAGATTTTACATGCTACTCTACTAAATTATAACCGTGAGTTATTTTGATAAGCTATTAAAGTGAATGAGGTAGCATGTTGATAAGCCATTAAAGTTTAAAATGCAATTACTTTATCTATGCTTATTAATCGATTTTGCATTTATTTAAACACCCGAAACTTAATAACTATTATTACAAAACGCGTTTACCTGTGGCACAAATCTTTAACGACTATGAATGTTTCCATATTCTGTTGTTAACTGAACATTATGTATGTACGAGTATAAACATTTAATGGAAGTTTGTAAACTACTTCAAAAGCTAAAATGTTTGTACGACATTGGCAAATAACAACCACCTTTTCTGAGGTCAACCACCCACTTCCAACGGGTTGTTCTAGACTCTTCAGTATAATAATAAAACGTATTAATACATAGCAATACAAAATACATAATGCATGTGTACCTTCATTCCCATTAGCACAATGCAGCAACTTAGACCGAGCAACGTGTCTTCCAATCTGGTGTCCGGAATATGTTGGAATATTTCCTTCCAGGTCAATACGAAGGTTTCCGCGTTGAACTTTAGCCCCAACAAGCCTTTTATTTGCGACGATGCAATTGTTATCGCGGCCGCCGACGTGAAGCCGGAGACCACTGGCAGCGAAACGAATTCAACCAAAAATCCTGAAATGAAACCCTATTGTTCGGTAACCCAGCTTTCGTAAATAACTACCACTAATTTTCATTGTTCGAAATAAAATGTTTCTCCGCGGATTTTTCGGGCAACTAGCTCATTATTTCAATGTGGAGCGGACGGAAAAATCTTTGACAGATTGTTGTGTACAGTTTTTCTTGTTTACGAAAAATATTATTATTATAGTCATATATCATTATTATATTTATAGTTTCATGTTACAAAAAATGACAAAGAATATTGTCTGATGAAAATTTTACTTTATCAATTAAATTTCTACTCCTGTGATGAGGTATCGGTATAATCAATTTTTAAAAATAATAACTTTTGCCTTTTAGACTTCAACAGTTAGCTACATGCGGATTAAACGCATCATTACGAATCATTACGCATAATTACGAATTTTAAATTCACATTTAAAGCGAAGAAATAACAAACGATGCACGTAACAATTTACTAAAATATTACCTACTGGGTGCAATATTAATTACAATATACATATTATGTTCATCAAATACAAAGATAAAATCATAATGATTCAGGCGCATAATCACAGCGATAGTCAAGTAGTTCACATTACAACCTCCTACTCCATATATACTACCTAGGTTCAAATCCTGACGCGTATTTCATTCAGTAGCAAAATTTAAGTGCTTTGTAAAATTTCATATCACATGTGGTAGCGGCGAAGGAAAACGTCGTGAGGAAACTGTATGTTTCACAGTTCTTCATTATGTCCTCGAAAGCTCTACCAATGAGCACATGGCCAGCAATGCTGACTGTTCTCAAGATCTATTATTTTGAGAGACTCCTCGTATCTAACAGCGGAAAGACGTTTATATCCCGCGCAACAATAGGGAAGTTTTGCGAAGACATTAAATCGTTGTCGGTAACTAATATGACACGTGGATAGGCGAATATGTTAAAATTACAAATACTTAATTACAATTATCCCCGTGCACAATCTTTCATTGTTATAATAAGAAATAAAACTTCGGATGTATGATTAAACAAGCGTTGTTATACAATTTAATAACTCACTATGTAAACAATGAGACAATTATGAGCTGCTTTTAACGTTAAGATTTTTCTTGATTGTATTGAAGACATTAAGTGCAAAAAACATTTAGACTAAAGTGTTACTTAATTTATGCCACTACTTCATACTTTTACTTTTAGTAATAATAATATTTTTATCGTCAATAATCCTTTTATATTCCTACAATTAGACCCGAATCTCCTATCATTGACCATGTACGGGTTGACGTCACAGGCCTTAAAGATAAAAAAAAACTCTTAGGTGAGCTGGTTTCTTCACGATGTTTTCCTTCAGCGTTACCATGTGTGTATTGAGACCGTCGAAAGATGATCGAAAATAAGATCTAAGCCCAGGACTTCCGAAATGCGAGGCTAAATTCCAAATCACTAAGCTATTACATACAATAAAAAACCTAGGAAGACCGACTGCCTCCGTCTGCCTCCGACTGCCACGTTGGTCGTGTTTGTTGTTGACTGCCTCGTTGGTCGTGTTTGTTGCGAGTGCGACTGCCGATCGGGAGGTCCCGGGTTCGATTCCCGGGTCGA
>DWFO01000313.1:0-22076 GCA_018246595.1 Mimoniades nurscia nurscia
GTAAACGTAACCGGTGAAAAGTGGGAGTGTTCTACATTCCTCTGCCTACCTCTTCGAGAATTACAGGCGTGATGTTACTTACTTTATTTATTTATTAAAAACCTAAATCTAAAATATCAGATGTATAACTTCAATACCGACGAAGTTTGATATAACCTTTCAACCCCTATTTTACCCCCTTAGCGTAGGAATTTCCAAAAATGCGTTCTTAGCTGATCCCTATGTGAAAAATTAAACATTCAATTCAAGTTTCAAATCAATCTAACGATTAGTTTTGGAGATATCGTGATGAGTTACGTATATACATAAAAATATTCTTACATAGATATATAGATTAGTAACTTCAAACACATTTAAGAAAAGTTGTACCTTTTTGCAGAAAAGCAAGCTCTGAAAAGGATATCAAGAGAGAAGAATAATCTTGCGCCTATTTTTAACCGCAAGAAAAAGGTATCTATATCACTATTTTGGTTTGAAAGAATTGAGATATTTTTAATGCTAATTGTTGCCAGACAGATGTGTATCCAATGTTAATTGGAACCAACATTGTTTTAATATTTATCTGAAATATCCGTTCACCTCTGAATATCTAGTCTTTTAATATAACCGCTTAACACATTGCGAATCGGAAGCTTTTCGGCTTATTCCAATATCGTTTCAATGAAACGCCACGGTAATATAATGCAGGCTGGGTGTAACCGATTTATTCATCAGTGGAAATCCTAATCGACTGTGAATGAATACGGAAAGAATACTCCCAACCCTCGTGCAAATAGGTGTAAGTAATGAATTTATAAAAATATTTCCTTGTATTTTTTTTTCACAAAGATAAAACATGGATAAAGGATTGTTTACGAAGTACGAAATCCGATCATTCAATGTATTATTATTTAACACTACTTTCTACTCCCCTTTTTTTCTCGCGGATATCATCAAACTATATATCAATCACATTAATACATTTTATCTTTTACATTCGGTAAAGCCTAATCCATACTTTTTTTTCTTTTGTTCTAAGAATTTCTTTTCTTCATACAATGTGCTATTAGGTAAAACTAGATTTTACTTGCGTTCTCCCAATTACCTATTTGAAGCCATTACTTAGTACTGAATTATGTTAAAGCTGTTTTGACTGCGTTTTCAGCATTTTATATTATTTTAAATTAACGACAAGCGAATTCCTAAGGGAATGAGAATGTTTCCATTTCCATTTTAGTTTCTCAGCCACTTAACTAACCCCACAAAAACCAAGACAATCTGTTACACAAAGAAGTATAAAGAAACAATTGTATTTATTACTTATATGACAGCTTCTTTGATCTGGTGGCTGCACGCGCAACTGCTGAGCAAACGACCCCGATTTCGAGTCCTGAGTTGTTATTACTTTATATTCCTAATAGTAGCTCGGAGTCTGGGTTTGTGTCCGGTGTATTGTAATAGGCTTACCCCTTTTCCATGCGACGCACAACATAACTAGTGAAGCGTGGAAGTACTACAACCCAGGGCACAACCTTTCGGAGAAATACAAGCGTGATGTTATTTTATATATTATATACTTAATATTATGTACTTCAAATAGTAAAAATGTCTTGTAATATTAATCAAGTGTATTTTTCGACTTAGGACACTTTACATTGACCCGTAAATTGCCATCTGGGCAAACCGCCATCTCATTGAACAATATTTCCACATGCGCTGTCTTATTATTTATTTTAAACCAATCCTTATATTTTGGAACGTGTTTCACAAAATAATATGTATATCAAGTGATTCCGTACATCGTTATTGATTTAAAACAACTACAAGACTTCACACGATTTTACTGGTTATAAGTTAGAACGCTTGGAACTATCAGCTGTTTGTATACCTAACCTCTGCTACACTATGCAAATGTACCAACATGTGGCAAAGGAGAACCAAACAGAGCTGATATTAAGTCGGGTCCACATTTCGGTCGTTGATTTCGCCTGTTTTTTCTCTTCAAGGCCCCATTACTACAGACACAATAGGAACTCGCCTGATGAGTGGACTGTGAGATGAGAAATTTGGATGTGCTATTTCATTTAATATTTATATATTTTTGAGACAAATAAATGCAACGTTTTTATTGTGTTAAAACTACTTGGAGTCCGACCACATAATTGGCTAACGAACAAGAATACTTGTTTAGTAAAAGATCGGCTTTTTTTCGGTTCAACTCCATTACTGCACAAAACATAAATACAGAAGTCCTTCGTTATAATAATATCTAGGGACTTCTAAGTAAAGTGCTAAAATCTTCGCGATATATTTAAAAACCACATTTTAGGTAACGACACGTAGATTCTCAAACAACCTCCTCCACAGAACCCTTCGTCAATTCGCGTTTTAAGCCATTCATTAACTCCGTAACAGTTTAATTCTAGTCAGAAGAAGTTAATGAGACGTCGCGGATCGCAGTTTTTAATTTTATGCCCTCATTCGCTGTCCCTGGAGCCCGGGGCAAAAATTGTCCTATCGTCTGCGAGTCACCGCCAAAAGTAACCGCGATTCATTATTAAAATAAACTACATACGTTTACTGGACATTTATTTATTGTTTACTATATCCCGTAGACTTGTATACGCTCGTACACTTGAACTCAAGTAGAATACAAATTATCCCATATATGCATTATTTCACAAATAATGGATCAGCCAGTTTATAACAAAATGTGACATAAACTTCCGATGTTCAGTAAGTCTTCATAACTTGGAGTTCAACAAAAATGAAATCTATGAACGTAAAATAAACTCATTTGGTTGTAAAGAAAATGATTTACATAATATAATTATGTATCCATAGAGATGAGAGTGGTCGAGGAGATAAAGTAAATATACTGCCTTACCATCGTTTCATGGTTGTCAACGTGTGGACTATTAGTAAGACAGACTGGCAATTCACACTTGCAAAATTATCGTAATGAAATCAGAAGAGATTCAATCTGTTTGAGATCTGACAATTCCCTTATCCGACCTGGGGCTTTATTGCGAGGGAGCGGGGGGATTGTTTTGGACCTTTATTGGCGCTTGTTTTCTTCATTTCTATGAATATCTATTACACTTGTAATTACTCTGGGGAGGTAATTTTTAATGCTAATTTTTGTAAGATTAGAACCTTAAAAGCTTTGAAGTTTAAGCTTTGTATATCTATCTCATTTAAAATACCTGTGTAGTTCTCTAAAATGGAATAAAATAATCTTTGTTAAAACTTAAGTTTTCCAGATCGGCCTTTCCATAGGTACCTAGACATCAATTTTGTATATTGTATTAATATTAGTACAATTATCTGTACTAATAGTATACGAACTACATATTAAAACATACTGATGGTTACGTATGATTGAGAAACAAAAAAACATCAACTTAGCTGTCGGGAGAATCAATATTGTAACTACAGGACAATGGAACATATCAAAACCTATCATATAAGAATTCTAGAAACTTGCATTTTTTCTTTTATTGTTTGAGAATATTTGAGATATTTATTTATAATTGACTCCGACTACAAGAATTGTTCACCTGCATTTTGTTAGTCGAGTTTATATTTCTTGATAATGAGATTATTGGTGTTAATCAACAATTTGACAGGACACATCAGTCAATACCAATTGATAGGAAGCTTATCTTCAAGTTCAAGAAGTTTACAATAGGTTGAAACATAAGAGCATTACAAACATTGTTATGTCACACTTTAAGTGAATTAAAGGTTTAGACACCTGTTACTATGAATGGTTTAGTAGTTATGAAATATCAATACAATTGGTACAGATATAAAATCGTGGGACTTAAAAGTAACTGGTGAAACGTGGGAATGTTCTACATTCCTCTGGCTACCTCTTCGGGGATTACAGGCGTGAAGTTACTTTTTTTTCAGATAAAAAAATCAAATAATCAGATCAATTTCACTTCACAGAACGCAGGAAGTCTTCACAGAACGCAGGAAGTCTTCACAGACAAATAAACATTTACATAATGAACTACTACGATTGCACTAAAACTGTGTTGTGAGCTTTAATGCTATCCTAAAATTTGAGGGCATCACGCTAGCAGGCCGGTAAAACGTAGTGGAATTCCAATAATGGAATTTCTGCAATTCAATCGGGTGGTCGGCTGGTCAAAAGGCTCCAAAGTTGTAATGAGCTAAAACGCTCACCAAAGGCACGAATCCTTATAGTGACTGCGTATCGGATTTCGGGAATTGATCACTAGACACCTACGAGTAATTGCAAAGATCTGATTTATCGATGGTAAAATAGTTCAATTGCTCTTTATTTCTATTTTTAAACAGTAAATGTCTTTTATCTTTTCTACTTTGAGTAAATACGTCATACAAGCTCAACTAGCAAAGGTGCTCTTGATCTGGCCTACATTTTGGGCGTAATCAATTTTATTCAGAAAGTATTCTGTGCAGAGCGTAACCGATACAAATCCACAATATCTGCCTGTATTAATGCATAATAGCCTTTACACTTTATGACCCCATTCCCATAACTCCCATACAGGGTCATGAATTCAAGTACCTTCCGCTATTTTCTTATTTGAACAATTTTCCTGCGTTTTTGAAATTAAACGTCACTTGTTATAACACTGATGAACACTATCACAAATAAATATTAATGCCTCTATTTTTTATTACATTCTTTAGACTTATTAAGTTCCAAATCACATTAGTCTGGTGTAATAAACAGCAAATTTATCATTTCTCTTTTTGAGTAGACACTTGTTTGTCATTGATTGTACAACTCGAAACGAAGCCGTAGTTCATCATCAAAGGCCAAACAGCGAGCTATTAAGACAACTGGCTTATCCCTGGAGCTTATTCCACCGCGGTGCTCAAGTGCGAATCAGTGAAGATATGGGTTAATAGCGCACCGCTCTATCCAAATGGTTATCACCATTCGACAAGATTTACGGACTGTTATCTTAGATTGACATTAGAACTGTCTGCTTAACGAAATGACCGCGAAAACGCTAACAATAATTTCCCACCACCGGCAAGTTATCCCGTTCTCGTTTACTAGATTTTACCTTTACTAGATTTGTGTTAATTATGTACCGCACACATAAATACGTGTACCTACCTATACAAATAGTACGTTGGGAAATCTCATACACGGACATCATTCGTAACTGGACAGCACATATAGATAGCCTTTCTTCTCTTCTGTATTTATTTAATATCAAAATTGTACTATATTTGTGCTAAAATTGTACTATATTGTAAAATATTTCCATTTATTAGAATCATGTCCCTACTCCCAAGATTTACGCTTAGATATATTCGATAGATATTCCTTAAATAAATTATCATTTATTATAAGGCACTTAGAAGTACTTTGAGCAGATTAATAAATATTCAGAGTATCCATAGCGTTATTTTACAACTTGCGACCTTGAACAGTAGGAATACTAAATTCACATTACGCCATATTAATAAACATTCATTGTACAGCGCCATCTTGCGACGATATGGAGCAACAGTGTAGCGCGACCAGTGCCACGGCTTGCGCTAATGTACTTATGAGCAGCGTGACACGAATCGTAACCACCATTATATTGACCTACGCGTACATTATGGGCTCCCGTAGGATAGCAAGTTAGTTTGAGCGGTTCATTATTATGTTATTTGTACAGTAAAGTGGTTAATATGTCCGGTTATAATTAGGTATGTTCTGCGTCATAATAATTTGATAAAAAAATAATTATATCGTCATCATCATCAACACAGTTTTCTTTTCTTAATGATAGGATTTAAGGCCGTAATCCACAACATTGACTAAATGCGGGTTTTCAGACTGCACATGCTTTGACAAACATTATGGAGGACTATAAGGTGTGCAGAGTTCTTCACGATATTATCCTTTATGGTTATAGCAAATCATATTTAATCATATTACCGAATACAACGTTATATAGGATGAGATCCCCGTCCAAATTCAAAACCCGGACGTCTGGAGTAAGTATAAAAAATATATAAGTATACAAAATGGATACCTACATATTAATTTGTTGTGTCAATTCGCACACACTTTTTTAAACATAACATCATGCCTGTATTAAAACTGTAATTTACACAAAACTCTTGTAGAGTATCGTGTTTACTGAAAATAAAGAAGATATATCACCTCCCTTATTACGATATACTACGAGAAGTAAATAAAGAGTGATCCGTTCATTTCCGTTCCTTGTTACCTTTCTAGACGTGGACGGAAGAGTTGTAATTACGCAGAATATCTTATTTAAACTACAGAGCGCCTCGACTATAACACATTCTCTCCATTACCACATCAACGCTTATTTAAAAAATCTAGTTTATTTATTTATTTTATTCTTGTGCAACACCTAACAATTAAGGGGTACAAAGACATACTTAATGCCTAATGACATTTATCTACCAGAAAGTCCTGGATACGAGAGAAAACTATATTTCTACTGTATTCCTGTATCTACATATTTATTCTAGCCTTAGCTTAATCTTAAGCTAGCACATGATAAATCAATTCACCACGACATTGTATATTTGTCGAATATACATGTAGGTAAGTTTCCAGGATTAATAATTTCGTGTCACAGTTTTAATAGAATACAGGCTTGGTCTCACTGGTAGTTGAACGATAATAATTCTTTGCAGACTTTTTAAAGGAACCGTATAATGTATCATCACCATCAGCCTATCTCCGTCCACTATTGGACATAGGCCTCTCCAATAGCACCCCACTGAGCTCGATCTTCAACACTTTGCATCCAACCACTGCTAGATATTTTTCGTATATCTTCACTTAGCCGGTGGGCGTCACACATGTATACCTACATACATATTTTATACATACCTATGCATATTTAAGTTTAATTATAGGGTGCAACAAATATGACCTAATGTGAATTAGATGTTATTTTGATACAGTTAAAATAATTGGGTTCTGTTTTTACAGAAAATTTATTTGAAAGTGTTAACTTTATAACATTAAGTTTAAATAATAATATCGGTTATATGGCTACCTACTTCTAGAGTCGATGCAAATTTGTCATTGTAGTTATTGGATTTAATTCCGTGTAATGCAAAGAATATTGTTCAGTGTTGCTCATTTATCGTTCATCCCTCGTCAGTGCAACACGTCGGAACGTTATTAACGCCGTGATGAGTTTTGTGAAACTACCCGCTTGTCAAATGAGAAGCTCCAAATCTCTTGTTAGTGACGCACTGCCGAGCATTTCTATCAAAATCACCTTATAATAACCCACCCCTCCGAAGCTTCGTTTAGAATATTCTTTAATTAAATTTTGCATGAACATAGTCGCCACTTACACAATTATTATCAGGAATATTAGATAAGGTAAACAGGTAAATATATCCCCTTTAGTACAGTTGATAACGACACGTGTAAACAGTTTCTAATCAAATAAAACTTTAAATAAAATAAAATGTATTATTAATCTACGATGACCCAACTATATTGTTAACCTAATCAATTTTAAAGTGTAAATTCACCTGCTTTTAAAATATTCTTCTTATACAGCGTATCTCTAAATATGCGTGGGGAGTTTCGACAAGAATTAATATGCAGGCTACATCCAAGTAGTGCTATTATGTGTACTGTTCTATGTTATGAGGATCGAAGTGACCTACTGGCACTGTGATTTGTGACCCTAACTGTTGAACCACCTTAAATGGTATCGCTTATTTTGTTCGCGTTTTATTTACATTTTACTCGCAGCCCCGAAAGCCTCTTGTTGGTCGCCACTTACGACAGGCAGGAGATATCATCATCTAGTACCTATTTACCTAAGAATTAGTCAAACGAAAGAAGTGAACATCAACAGAATACACTAGGTTGGCTTCCCTTAACATTGAGTTTGCACAATAAAGATTTACAAGAAAGATTAAACACAACAAAGATTAAACACAATAAAGATTTACAAGATTAACGACATTAGAAATCGTATTTTACATATTCTACACCACTAAATCCATCTTTATCAAGCTTCTTCCAGCCGCCCCGTGAGAGCTTTTTTACATTAAATGAGGACGAATGAAACTACAGATCTATATCCTTACATCGAAGAAAATCGTAACGTCATAGAACAGTATAATTTAATTACTATTATTGCAATTTTTACTTAACCATTTTCAAGTTTTATAACATAAAGAATATAGTGTTATGTCCTTAAAATTTCATGGGCTACGCAACTTCTGCAAGTCGGTAACTCCACGGATACGAGTTGCTTGTTCTAATTCTTACAGATCGTTCCCTTTATGGTAAAGTTTTTGCTCCTGGATTACACAAGTTCGAACGCGAAGCTCAGAGACACAATGTTCCGTCCTACTTTCATAACTGTGTATTGCCGGGGAATTGTTAATGACAATAAATATAAGTGTTTTCTTTTGTTAACATAATTATATATACTCCCACCTCTGGAATCGCGCCCACAAAGTCCAGAAATAATGTCATAGAATTAATAGCAGTTGTAAATGTAATAATAATAAGTACTGGCAATTATTTAAGACATGTTTTTTATAAGGCTCATATGTACACCAATTCCCTGGAATCTAAGAGTGGAGTGTCTACCTAATTTTCTTGGTTACAGGAAGAGATCAATTCCTAGCAGGGAATTTGTCTTTTTGTGAATTCCGTGGATACTCTACAGAGCCTAACGCATTTGGATTAAAGATTACCACCTAAGTCATAATTTAATTTAAATTTATTATATTAAATTAATAACGTTAAAAGAACAATAAGATTTATAGCTATTTTCAAAAATATCCGAATGTGAAATAATGTAGCGAATTTACAAATTTTATAAAATTGGGGTACGTCATATTTTAAGTTGTTATACACTGTAGGGGCCGTGCAAGGAATAGGAATGGTCTGTTTATAATGTTTCCTTATTACGATGCGCCCTTCAAGGGCCCTATAATTTTTGGCCCCCAAGAATTAGGGTCCACCGGTGCCACGTAATTGTATACTTCCATTGTTTTATTTACTAAACAAAATGAAGAAATCGAAACGTACATACATATATTGAGAGCTGTAGGGTGTATAGGTTTCTTCGCGATGTTTTCCTTTATCCCTAGAAAATTTAACCTTAAAACGCACATTTTTCTCTGCCTCTCGGCCTCTGGTGTCAGAGACTCTGGCCACCAGTATTTCAAACCACTAAGCTATCACAGCTAACCATACATTCTTATGTCATTTATATAGAAAACTGAAAAACTATTCTTATCTTATTTATATAGAAAAATATCAGTTAACATTTTATATGATAACCTCATATATGACATACACATAAATATATCTTTAACATAATAAATATGTATGTAGCATTTTCTCTGATCCATTAGAACACTGTTCAGTATTAAGAATATTAAAATAAAAGGAGGATAGGTGTACATATCAATATCTTCGCTATTCACGGTATTCGCATTTAGTCTAAAGGCAAGGAAAAAAAACGAACGGATTGCTTTTCGACGGTTCAGTTATAAAACAGTCCACATCAGCGTCTTGTCAGCGAAAAAAAACAATTTTAATCTACATAATGTTGAGGGACGTCTTTAGACGTCGAGATCGAGTCGTAGTCGTGTCTTTAATGTATTTGAATCAGATACATGCCCTTAAACGCTGACAACGTCGTAGAACCGCTAGATACACAGAACAGAAATCCGATTGATTCTTGTACAAATTTTTAAATAATACCTATGGTTTGGCGAACGATTGGATAAACTAATAACTAACCTATAAATAAATTGTCCCTCATTACTAAGTTAGAATTTTTGGATTGAATTCGTATCCGGAATATTTTTGAAATGAAAACTTCTTTTGGCGCACCGCATACATATTTTTCCGTAGGCTGTGAGGCTGATCCGTCACGCTCTGAGGTGAGAGACGCTATCGGGTGAACTCGGCACCACTGAGTGTACCCGAGCAAGAATGATACAGTCAGCTGCTCTTCACTGGAGTGTCGCGGTGTTTACTGTATTCAATTTATATGTAATATTTTTTATTATTAATAATAATAATTTTATTCAATAGTTTCTAATATTTATTATTGATACGTAATGAAGTTTTCCCTTCTACCGTACGGTCTTATGCACACACATTTATTTTTTTATAAGTGTGTGTGTGTGTGTGTAGTAGGTCTGTGTAAAAAGAAATTATGTAAAATTGTATCGTTATTAAATATCAATTCGTAATCTTGGTGTGCCGAGTAGAGAACATTGGATTAATTATCCGGCTGATTCATATGAAAATTTTATGGATACGCTTTTTGCCACAACAACAATCGCGTAGATCGAAGAGTGTAAAAGCACCGTCATTCTTCATTCACGTCTGTCTCGCGAGCCATGATATACATGTTCATGCGCCCATTCATATTGGATTGCCTATTTTTCTACGAGAGATGCTCATTTCATGGTTATTGTTTAGCTTTTTAGTTCGAATATTACGTATTTTTTCGTTTATAGCTATGTAGTAACATACAAATACTGCCCGTGGGGTGTAACGCGATTAATGTTTTAAGTAAATATTATTGAAAGTTATTGCAGTGATTAATTGTTTGTTTTATTTACTAAATTTACTGAATGTAAGAAATTATAATAGGTTAGGCTTATTTATTTAACCACCTTACATGTATAAATATATACACACACGCAGAAATCCACATACATTCATCAACACAATATATGTATTTATACCCATTTATATGCATGTGGAACCATTTTGATAGGTACAGCGCAGCAGACTCCAGGTCATCATAAATCACGAAAAACTGGATTGGATATCAGCGAATGTAAGGTAGTCCATGGCGTCTACAATTATGTAGAACCTCCAGGGACCAACGAAACTTTTGAATCGTGTCAATCATCCCTTTATTTAGAATATGCACGCTTATAATGTACATATCTTCTATCATCATCTCACTACGGTTTTCAATTATCATATATACCAACCGTACATAATACATGAAAGCATTTCGATTAGCACGCAGCACGTAACTCGAATCGGGTAGTCGACGTGTGTTGCCGTATTACTACATATAATAAATAGACGGCAATTTGCCGATCAGCGGCGTCAGCGTACCTGCCTTAGGGACATAGGGTTGCTCCACTGTTCAACGGAATATAGATAAAAAGACATGTTAAATATCTTTATGAATGTCATACATATCTCGCTTTAATGGTATATGAACTGACTGTATTTATATAGGTATATTCACGCCTGTAACCCCCGAAGAGGTAGGCAGAGGAATGTAGAACACTCCCACGTTACACCTGTTACGTTTACGTCCCACTATGGACCAGGTAGATAGCCTATTGCCATACACGGAGCACATATTCAGACTCCGAGTCACTACTAGAAAATGTAAATTAGAAAAGTTTAGTATATCAAAGGTGGTCCAGGTCGAAGACTTATCAAGTTACTTTTAATTGAGTGGTCGCCGTGCATGGACACTAGGATGTTAGTCCTAGATTCCTACTCGAAATAACCTTGCGCATCAGATTATTTTCTAGATATTGTATTGCAACTCCTCCACTAGCAATCCTGTCAATGAGGATAAATATTCAAAAGTCAGAATTGAATATTTTTTGAAGATTTGAATATTTTTTAATCAGAAAACCTGCATTTCAATTCAACAAATATATGCCATATACGTCCAATACGATTGATTTGTGGAATAGGACTCTATGTCAATTCTGTTTCATCATCCCACATATGTATTTATTCATATTTGAAAATCGAAAAATCGTTCTCGAGATCCCAACACTCGCACACACATACCTAGTGTTAACAAAGAGCTGGTGATTTGTATTAGAAAATGTTTTTTCTTGATTCCCGTAGAAACGAGGCGGGATTATATGTTCTTATTGCCTCCACGATTTATACTGTTTTCATTTCAAAGAGTTTCATTTGGAGACCAGTTTGCAGCTCGCGGCTTCGTTCGCGCTCAGTGCTATCCAACAGTATTGTTCGATGCAGATAATATTCATATCTAATCTGAACTACTCTTCGCTGTGAAACCATCCAAACAAAACACCATCGTTATGGAATACCGGTCTTCTCTCCGAATGAGAAAGGTTAAAGCCAGTCTATCACGCTGGCCAATTTTGGGTTGGGACAAACCCAAAAAAATTTATTGTATGTATGTATATACAATAATTGATATTTCAACGTAACTGGTCGACATCGACCAATATTTTGACGTAATTGACGGGTATCATTAAAATTAACTATTAACGGCACCTTATTGTCCTATTCATATAGTCCTATTCCTACAGTCGCATTTTGAGCCAGTTGCATATGACCATGGGCAATAGTGGCAGTTGTTATATCTACGCATTTTATTTTCCTTAAAAACAATTTACAATATACCCATATATAATTATATCACTGCTAGCTTCTGCAAAACATTTCAAGGGGAAGCGAATTCAAAACAACAAACATTCACGCTCAGATTATTTCTAACGATATTATTAGTGATTTAATGCATTTGAAATGCGCTTGTTGTATTTTTGCAATACAAGAATATGAACTGTTAAATATATTTTCATAAAAATGTATGAATACAAAAAAAATCAGGACGAAATAGTGTGTCCTGTGATTGATGACGCTGAGTCGAGAATTTAGGTTTGATTCCTGCAGGAGACAAAAATTCTTATGATGAGCACAATTTCTCAAGTAGGTATTTGAATATGAATATCTGCAAGTATCTTCCTATTTACAAATGTTTATGCATATATGCAGTAAGACTCTCCTTGAGCACTAACCTATGAACCGGAGTTCTGGTGAGGTGGATTAAAACTTACTCCTTAGGATTCCAGGAAAAGCAGTATTCCCGTAGAATTTCCAAGTAACAGGAAGTAAAATGACTTTCAAAGTGATACCCATAATATTTAACTTTAACAAGACGTGCACTTGCAAGCTGTGGAATGAGCTTCCTTCCGAGGTGTATCAAGTTCGTTATAACATGGGATTTTCAAATGGAGCATTAATAATTGCTCCGCGACAGGTAACGCAGGTAACTCCTCTCATATTGCAGATGTCTGTAGACAACAGTAATCACTTAAGAACAAGACCTTATATGAGCAAAAATTATGACATATGTACGTACATTAAGCAAACACTAGACATTGTTCTCTAATGTGGAAGATTCTGTTTTTAGAGGTAGTAGGCGTAGAAGAATAATCCTTGCCCAGCAGTGGGCATTATTTTTAAAGAGCACCTAAAATCTTCAATGAACGGACAATTGACATGTAAATTTTATGTTGTTAGGAAAAAGGGTACGGTTCGTTTTGGGGCAAATTGAATAATGGTAAATCACTGTCCCACACGGCCCGGAATCCAATGTCCCCGTAACGTATGGGGACCGATAGGCAGTTTTATGGGAATATAGAAATCTATGGAATTGCGATGGGACGTTAAATGTATTACTATTGCTATGGAGGTATGTTCTAAGAGGTTATGTATAAGAATGGTTAAGGTAACGGAGCGCGTCAATAGCTGTGTAGGCGGCGTAAACCATAAACTATAGCGTAGAATAGAGAAGGTTGTCGATCGAACAGACTAAACTGACGTGTTAGTTATTTTGTGTAGGTACCTACTGTATTTTTATATAAATATTGTAATGTTTAGCTATCTTACCATGTATTACTTTTGAATGGTAAGAATCTGATAATGCTTCTTTCTGTTTTCAGTGTAATTTTGAGTATAATTTTGATTAACTTGTACATATTTAATAACTTGCGCAACGAACGTACTAAAAATCATTATTGAAAATTGATAATTAGTACGGAAAAGATAATACTTTCGGTTATTTAACAAGATACATAGCTGATAGTATGTCTTGAGTGTATCTGCATACAAGCACACACATGTATCTATAGAGATATGTGTGATTTGAAGTATAAACATTTTTTTACACATACTAATAATAATACAGTTTAATGCAGAAGAACCATATCAGGTCTGTAAGGATAAAGATATGTGGTACTCTGTTCTCTCTGTCTACCCTGTAAAAGATAGATTAGCGTAAGGCATAATAATACTATTATGATGTCATTGAATAATTCTAGCAGCGTTTTTTTATGCCGCTTTCACATTTGACGTAACATGAATTAAGCTTTTGTCTACATCCATAACGGTGTAAACACAATAATGTCGCATATCAAATTGCCCGAGCTAATTGGAACAACAGTAATCGAATATTCCAAACAATTACATAGGTATTTGACCAAAAAGTGTGAATGATGAGCGATAATTATGTATTTTCAGTGCTGCGAACCATAAGTATCCCACTATTGGGTTCAGCATCACTAATCAGGAAAACAGCTTGAAGTGTGACCAGAGCACAAAATAATTTTTTGGTAAATGCGACAAAAAATAACCTCACCGTAGTCTTATCATGAGAAAAACTAAAAATCTACCCAGAAATATAAAATTAAGAACTATCTGGATATAGAAACCAGCATCGACTTTTGGATAATGTATTCTGAAAGTCTGCAACATTCACCAATTGGGTCCATTCACTCAAGAGTCACGACTAGTTCTTACAACTTATAAATGTTGCGATCAACCACTCTGACCGTATTACAAGCGTTTTGAATATGCAATACACCCTCCGAGATACTTCATCCGTCGTATCGCTATTCGCTCGCGATCCTACAAGTCATTGTCACAAGAATTTTTTTGAAGCGATTACAATTCAATCATTTTCGAATCACGGCGTTATTTAATGTAAACAATCATAATTATTTTGAGTACAGTGTTCCATTATGCTGCGTTTACAAAGGTTTAGTTGCTTGCGCCGTTTATTTCAGCTATGGAATGCAATGATATGTGTGTACCTATATCATATTCTCATAATCACTGAAATCCACTACCGCAACGCTCTTATCTTTCAGCAAAATCACTGTCATAAGAGAATAGTTACATATCAATTATTATAAGCTATGAACAGCTTTTATAAGAGATCACCTAAGTACAACATTAGAACTATAATATATCTCGTTGGTTGTGTAAATTGCGACTGCTAATCGAAAGGTTCTGAGTTCCAATCTCAGGTTCGGCACTATTTGTTTTTTCTAAGAGTCTCTAGTGGTGGTTTAAAGTCAGGATATCTGCCAGTTGTAAGGGAACAGGGTCTCCACGTATTTTACAGTTGGACGTAAACGTAATATGTGAAACGTAGGAGTGTACTTCTGCTTACCCCTTTGGGAATTACACACGTGATGTTACGTTTTATATTACATATCTAATTATATCACCTAGGAACTTTTATCTTAATTTATATATTACGAATGAAATTTTAAATAAATTATGTAAATACACGGTAACATTATGATGAAGACGCTCCATCATAATCAAAACGCATTCATTCATAGCCACTCGCTCAACTAACTAAATCGCTTAAACAGGCGACCAATAACTATACGGCCGAAGTAAATACACCGGTACGATTAATAGTTTATCATCAAAACGCTTTGTTAATGCAATTCGCGCGTATATTACCGTAATGAGATTTCAATGCTCGTCCTATTTGAATACCGCTAAATAAACAGATGTTCGATGTGTAATAATATGCTTCATGTACACCCGTAACTGGAACGTCTGTTTCGTTGATAGAGCCATCAAAAATTTCTTATAGTTCAAAGTATGAATAGTTTAAACTACTCGTACTTTTACCTAACAGTCACAATCGATAAGTAAGATATATTTGATTTAAATAAAATGCTTATGAAATTTTCTGACTTCCTTTACATTGTACCATTTCATGGGTATTCTATGTTGTATCATAATGATATTAGTAACTCTCGCCTAGGGATGAAATAGTTACAACGAATGGCCTATTTAGGACTATGTACAAGTGTATACATTACTATTATTATTACATAGGGTGAAATTGCGAGCAATTATTTAACAAACAATTTTGTTATATGAATGAATTATATACTTTTCTGCTGTGAATGCTGTAACGAGTTGTACATATATGTATAAGGTGAGGAAGGTATATACGAGTAACATACACAAAGCTTATATTCAGTTTGTTAGTTTTCAGGCACAGAGGCACGAGGGCATGCACGACGCCAGTTTAACGGAGCATGGACTAACTAACAAATATTTGTGCGCCTACGGTATCGATGCCATTGATAGATAGTAGCGTCAGCAAGAAAATTAACTGTGTTTAGTTTGAATTTATTTTATAAACATTAGTAAAAACGTAACAACTCGCTTGTAATCTGAAGAGATAGACATTGTAGTGTTGTACACTCCTACGTTTAACCAATTACATTATACGTCCCACTGTGAAAGAGAGATGAGTGTGTTGCCATACAGCGGATACTAATTCCGACGCCGATTAGTGGCTCGATTAATGATTAAAAATTTCAAGTTAGAAATATCCAATAGCACCCACCCGGAGATCGAACTCAGAACTACTCGACCAAACTCTTGCAAAGTTTCAATTCTCCTACTTTAATCAATCGAACATAGATTTTAGAAAAGCCCGACAAAGATGACCTAATCCTAAACCTTTTCAACATTTAAGTAATATAACACTCTATTATAAGATTTTTAGACGCGAGCTTTTTCTTCAGTTGGAATCGCAATGTTTTGTATTTAAAGAAAATGGCAGATTCTATAATTTGGTACCTTATGTTGCAACACATCATCTCTATATTTGCAAATATGGAAGCAAGAATATGATGACGACGTAGACATTCCAATAAAACAATCCAACAACGTTGTTTTCGTGTTAGCCTTACTAATTTCTGACATACCCGAAGTTGTTCTTCATGAGTTCTTGCTGATCGCCAGGAGATCGGGACGTAATCTAATTATTAAGTTTAGTGTATTATGTCTAAATCATATTTTGCGGTAACCCCAATTAAAAATAAATAGCACGTGTTTCCGACCGTACATAGTCGCCGCCCTGCTCAAAGGTGCGCTGAGCCGAAGTGCTCCATAGAGCCTACAAGGGCTCTTGTTAATGCCGCTATGAGACTGTTGTGGGGCAGCCGAGCAGCTTTGTCATCGTTTTAGACACACTAAAGCTAATTGTATAGATTATATAACAGTAGCTCATGTATGTACAGGTAGTCGGTTGAGTTATATAATATTATCTGAGATGTCTGTGCTCTACGACAACTGCTTAACACTAGGCGGTGTGATCTTTGTTCAATCATGTACGAGTAGTTACCATTATTGTTAATCAATAAATTTACAGACTTGCACATATCCGCTATTATAATTGAAAATCATGTGTGTGATTTCAAAATAAACGCCCATCTTTAAGCTCATATGATAATTTAACGTGACGGTAAAGCGTAATCCCTGAATCCGGTTTTGATGTAACTTTGATCGATGGTTGAGGGATTCGTTTAAAGTAATTTAAGTAAATAACCAAAGTAATCTTTATTTACAGATATGCAGCGAACGCAATCGCGGTCAATCCCTAGCTACTAAATAAATAGTGTTTTGTACTCACATTACAATAAAAGAATTTCACATAGATAAATTAATTATTTATAAATTTGTCTACTCCGAAGGAAAATAGGAAATTAAACCCACTACCCTTTACTCAATAAATTAGCATGGAAACCGTTACACCAAATGAGGCGTATTAATAACAGGATTAATAAAGATCCTTTCGACAATTAAAGGTTATTGTATAAAGGAAAAGCGGAGATAAATCTTCAGACGTAACTCGAGATCGTAATCCGGTGTTTCTAACACGGCATTAAATAGGATGTGATTGGATTATATCAATAGAAGGGTTTGTGATTATAAAGATGTGCCGTCGCCGTTGATTATGGACTTCTGCTAATTAATCTGTTGAAAAATTGTCGCTGTTACACCGTGTCGTACGTTGTTTTAGTTCCTTTTACTCTCTCATTATAGTGTTGTTAACATTATCACTAATCGTACGATATCCCACATAATCGTAATAGAGCATTTCTATCTAATATATATCTTGTAATTCGAATTATATATAATTTGTACACAACAACTTTGTACAATATTAAGTCGTTTTTAAGGTTAATTTCTTTTTCAGGATAGTCTCAGGGTCTTTTCAGGTTGACACACACGCTACATCATCAGCCAATCTAATTCCACCGTTGTAAGTGGGCACATAATCTCCATACTGGGCATTCAGGTTGAGAATAGCAGAGCACGGTCTCTTCATTTAGCTGTCCGTAACTAGACTACGCTGTATTGCAATCAGCCAGTGCTGGGCTAGTCTCTTACGAAACCCTTGTATCCCGGAATCGGATCCAGAGATGTATTATGTCTCCGCTCCGACACGGATAACTGACATGCCATTACAAAATATAATCATGTATATAGAAACTCAAGAAACGTTTAAAATAACTTGTATGATTAATTGTATAGCTATTAAGATGCTGATGGGAACGCGGTGACGGCATAGTACCTCAAAAGTATTATTAAACTCACGGAAAAACAAATGGTATGTCATATTAGTAGCAATGGCATCTGAAACTGACTGTTGATAACCATGAATGCACAATTAAATACACTGTATACAGAGCAATATGATCGAAATAAATTATTGATAAGTATTATAATTTAAGTGTTTTAACAAAACAGGATAATAATGGACGTATCGATATTTGAAATAAATATAATTGCATTATAATACCTGAAATGATATGCTACTATAAATATGGTTGCTATTAATATTGTTTCAAACTCTTTTACGTACCATAACTGGGCAATGGCTTACCTTCATTTCTTTCACAAAATTACCCCCGCTGTAAAAAAAATCTGTTCGTTTGCATCTCCTTTATTGTTCCATTCAAACAAGATCTTGTGTGAAACTTTAACCAATGTACACACCAAATTATTAATAATTCAATAGAACAAAAAATAATACGATTCCATTGGCATACGGTTCAGTGCATGACATGTTCAGCTCGGTGTGACATACGGCTATAATAAAAAGGCGGTGAGGTGTGGGTAAATGTGGCCCAATTCCGGGGGAAATATCAGCGGATACAAATTATGTCGCATCCACCGGTGTTCCTTTATTACTGCTGCTTAATGAGATGGGACAGGAGTGGAATGGAGAAGCCATGAAATTTCTGCCAAAAAATAATTTAGACGCAATAGCTTGTTAAATATTACCATTACATTTTTTAATTTAAAAATAAAGCGTTTTTTTATTTATCTTACAGGAAAAGGAACATTAACCAAGATTAAAATATTGACAGTGCACATACGCTGTCAATTAATGTAAACCATTAAGCTGATGGTCCTTGTTGTTGTCGATATTAATAGAAAATATTAAAGCCGTATATTAATCGTTAAGCCTTGTCGAAAGCCTCTGAGACGAATTAAAGATACCCATTTACGGAATCTCTACTCTCCTTTACTAATGTATATTGTAACTAACACGTGACACTCTTGTCCACTAATAAAAGATAAACAGTGTTATCGATAAATAAAGGCAGCTTAGAATTATTTAACATTGAATTAACTTTATTGGCAGTTTGACTGCTTAAACTGGAGTTACAGAGATCAATTTTATAGGCCTCTTTCACCGCATAAATTTGAATGTTGTCTGTGACAATATGTAATAATAGTTTAAATTTTTGGCTCAGTTGCAATCAGTTTCAGTTACATCACTATGTGTATGTTTTATACAGAATTCATATTTTTTAAACGTAACACTACTCCAAACACTTTTATGTTCTAATCATGTTATATTCGTCATAAACCCCAAATGAAACTTATCTTTCTACCCTTTATTTGTTAAACAATAGTCATAATTATTATACTTTTAACAGCTATTTTCGTGATTTTTGTTAGTTTACGTTGTTATGTATAGAATCATTATCCCAACCGTATATTAAATTTGCAGATGGGCGTTGTTCTCTTAAATATTAAACTTTCAAAATTATCTGAGCTTCATTTAGATGAGGAACAGGTAATCAGCGCCAATTTATGGATCAATCAGGGTCAATTTATGGAGTTAAACGCCTAAAAACTGCTATCCACGAATATGTTTCTTAGCGGATACGAAGTGTGTCTGAGAGTCTTGGTCGCTTCAATCGTTGGGACTTGTCGGAATACTTCAGCAGACTTTACAGGCTTCGATCAGACAAATTGGCCTAAACCGAATCAATAAGCCATTACTGCTACTAACACTTGTAATTTGTTACTATAGCCATATTTAGGGAACGAAATTACACAAACAAACAAATCAATACATACATACTTATAGGTAATATGTTGCAATAGCCTTATTATAAGGCAATAAGGTAGCTAACAGGATCTAGAGTTGCAGTCATACGTTATTAAATTATGTTGTCGTTTCTCATGTTCGACGTAGTACAGTTACGTGAAAAAAAGAGTTCACAAAAGTAGAGAGAGAGCTATTAAATGGTAACATTAAATAATATGAATACAAATAATAGCGGTAAGTAATAGGTGAAGTAAGTATATCTGTGGCGAATGTCTATAATGACCCGCAGTGAACAGATTTAGGGTGATGAAGATAATGGTGCTGGGTAATGACAGCTGACAGCTTCGTGGTTTGAGTAACATTATCTACTCCGAGGGTCTGACATCCAAATCTTAGCACACACTTTTTATTTTAAAAGGATGTGTGCTTATAAAACTTAAATGTCGATCGATGTAACATTGACTTAAAGTATCGTAACGAGACAAACACTCTTTATAAGTCTCGATATTTTTTTAAAGATGTATAAAGTCGAATCGCATCTTGCGGTGGATTATCTATCTATGATCTTAAATTTTGAAGGAAAACCCGACCTTGGTATTTAATAACGGCGGTGATAATAATGATGATATTTTGACAATAAGCATCGTGTTTAAATTAATTTTGGCGTTGTCCACATGTTTGTTTTCGAGATAGCCAAATTAGTTTCGGGCCTGTCCGAAATTCTCTATTGTGCGCTGTTTCTTGTCTTCACTAGGTCAAGGGCTAGACTTAAAAGCTAAACTTGAATGAAAACGCTACTAAACATAATTAAATTAGATGTACGTTTACTCACAAAACGCAAGAAAATATGAGATAATTCAAGTCTGAATATTGGCTTATCACTTGCAGTCGAAGTTTAACTCTGCAGAACAAACAGTCTCTTTATTATCATTTTTGAATACAATGAATTTATTTTCTCTTTTTCATTATATTATACGTATAGCGTTGAGTAAGTATTACATGCATCAATGTGCACACACACAACAATATACACAATTTCCCACATCTTTATTTATTAAGAAATGAATTAACAGAATATAAACATATTTCAAAATATTTATTCTGTTCCACGCTATTCACTCAAAAAATTATATAAAATTCTAGCAAAGAAAATTACTTTGTAATATTTGCGAGAAAATGGCTGTAACTCAGCACCTGTTTTCACGACTGTACCGAGAATGAAACGACTGTTTTCTTATTAAGTGGCCCGTAGCGTACTGTTGTCTCTATCATCCGTGTGGTTTATTGCCTTGTTAGTAGTCTGTCCCTCTCGCACATTTATTGCACATTAATGCTGCGTAGTATTATACACTGTTGGTTGTAAGAGCGTAAATAAATGAAAACCTTAATTTAACGTTATGCTGCTGATCTTATAGAAGAGAGAACTGTACTCTATAATTAATTTGCCAAGCAATTTTTCGGAAATTTAACACGTAATTATAATTTGCCGTAAAATATGAATACATTTATAAATATATTCTACTAATGGCAAGTTGAAAAAAAATATTTTCTGATCTACGGTCGAAAATACAATAAGCACGCAACCAACGTCATAATAATATTATAGTCACTTTAACCTTACTTTAGTCACATAATGGAATCCTTATTGAGAATATTCACAAACACATTTATTTATATCCGTGACATCTTTGACTGCCTCGGTGATCGTGTTGGTTGCGAGTGCGACTGCCGAATGGGAGTTCCTGGGTTCGATTCCCGGGTCGGGCACTACTAAATTTTCTAATTAAGATTTTCTAGTAGTGGCTCGGAGTCTGGATAAGTGCCCGGTATATGGCAATAGGCTCACCACCTATTCCATCGTGG
>DWFO01000314.1:0-22072 GCA_018246595.1 Mimoniades nurscia nurscia
TTCGGTATTCCTCTTGCGTTTCCTAGTGAAGTTGCTTGTCACGGCACTGGGGTCAACATTCATTATGATGTTTTAATACTTTTTATTTAGTTTTAATGAGTATAACACTTAGAATGCATTAAAAATTCTCGCTTCTGATTGGTCGATGATCTTAGGGAGCCGGTTCCGAATTTAAATTTTAACAGATTACCGCATTTGATCTCAAAGTAAGATTTCGATGATTATTTTTAGGGTCATAATGATGGTTTTTCGAAAAACGGGTGAAAAAAACCGGTTTTATTTAAAGTTATCTATGTTGCCATAATAATATCTTAATTTTGACAAAAAACGCAGATTGCCACTTTTGAAATTAGTCAACTCAATTATAATCATACTAACTGGTTATATATGCATTTGGGAACAAGTATATAAATGAAAGTTCATATAATGCTTCATATTTTTTGAGGTGGCATGGCATAGATAAAAAGGCCATACTGCCATTTTTTTCAATAGTAGCATTTAGGCGTTCACTCAATTTGATTATCGACCACAATTTTGTCATTGAAATCTTTAAGAGATCTATTACGGGTTGCAACCACGACCATAATGACAGATTGATCAGTTCGCGCGCTGTCAAGAGGTTGACAGGGCATCGCGAAATGACAAAGTTGGATAGGCCGTCCTCGAGACTCCGTACAGTGATTGATATTGCGTAGAAATGTCATGTCTTGGCGCCACATTCAATGTCTTAATAGCACTCAGTGACTTGGTATAAATAACTGTAGGCACAGTGAAATCTGATAAAAGACAGCCTCTAATTCACAGCAACATTGTGGTTAATTTTATTGAATTCAAATATTTGAATGGAAGTACAAATTTACTGTCATGTTTTTTTTATTTTAGCCATCGGCTTGCGTTTGAGGTCTATCCCACCCATTGGAAAGCGAGATGCAGTCTAGCATGTAGCACACGTGCCTATTCGCTCTTGTCTTGAGTAATTCTAGGTTGTCCGAATTAGGAAAAATATTTTTAAGACTGTACTACGGTTTTCATGTAGGTTGATAATATAAAATAGTTTAGACCATTGTAGATGTAAACGTATTCTACCATGTCATGTAGGTCAAGTACCTGTCTATTTTGTTGATTAATGATTGGGCCGTACATAAATTAAAATCTGTCATCTTTAAATAACATTGTCTATACTTCGAAATTAATGACTTCGTTAAGTTAATAAATAAATAAATGCTAAAAAAAATTCAATATGCGAATGCTCTGTTTAAATAAATTATGTATTATCAAATTATTATTATTAAGATTATGTGAAAATATGCCAGCACTTAATCGTACACTAGCTCCCTCTAGTTTCGTAAAATATAGAGTAACGGGAAAGAAGTCGAGCGATGAGTTCGATAAAAAATTGTATTGTTTGTATTTTTTATTTATGTATATCGACATTTCTACAATTCAACTATTCTCTGAACTTCTCTGATATATCGCCGTGGCTCTGTCGTTCATACGTCAAATTGTATTTCTCAATAGCACCACGACATTATGGCTCGTTCATACTGTGACGTGTTTCAGAACACATCGCGATTAACCTTTGCCGTCGCCCGCGGCGCCCAGCCTTATTCTATCGTTAAGATTATAAATTGAATATCTGGCTGCCCGCGGTCATATTGACTAACGTCATCACATAACTGTGTAATGATGTTCTGGCTACGCGAAAACCGAACATGATTCGGTTTCCAAAGTACTTTTTATATCGATGTGATATTGTGGGTATGGCTAGTAAATGCCATAACATCAAGCCTGTATTTCCACGATGGGGTAGCCAGAGGAGTGTAGTGCGCTATCAAGTTTCACCAGTTACGTTGTACGCTTCATTATGGAATAGTGAGGAATCATGGAATAGGTGGCGAGCCTATTGCCATGCGACAAGCTCGATGTCAGATTCCGAGTTACTACTTGGACTAGAAATTTTAAGATAGAAAAACGCTACATTACCCGACTTGGGGATTGACCCGAGGACCTCCCGATAAGCAGTCACGCTTGCTACCATTTGAACAACGAGGCAACCAAGCATGAAGAATAACAGCATCTAATCGAAGCCACAAGGCCAAAAGGCTATCGTTACTTACAACTCATGTTATGTAACATGAAAATTTATTTAATCAAATTGTGATATTGTATCATCAGTACCGAATTCAGTACAATCAAATATCTAGTCGGTTTGTAACATAACTTTTAGGTGCACAATCGAATACGTGGTAAAGACAGTTTCATAATGCGATAAACAATGAAACAATTTAGACTTGACCACGATCTCTTACTGCACTAGCAT
Organism: Mimoniades nurscia nurscia; assembly: GCA_018246595.1. Classification (NCBI taxonomy): domain Eukaryota; kingdom Metazoa; phylum Arthropoda; class Insecta; order Lepidoptera; family Hesperiidae; genus Mimoniades; species Mimoniades nurscia. The sequence continues at coordinate 2,321 of DWFO01000314.1, forward strand.
TCCTGTACAGCGTAGGGTACTTTATTATTAAATGTGAAATGTCTTTGACAGCGCTACTGGAATTGTATTAATTATAATATACCACAAATACATAATCGTTATGAACGACTTTGACACTTACTTACTAACCTGCGGCCGCGCGGATATGTGTCGATTAGCACTGACCTGATATTCCCAGTTTCAGTACGCAGTCCGAATTTGTGCCCGGAGTATTGGAATTGGCTCACCCTCACGAAACGTGTAGCAGATAAAAGTGGATTTTCCGCCCTCCTCTGCCTACCGTTTCGCTGAAATACAGGATATTATTTTATGTTATGTTACCGCTAACGATTTCTATTAAATTCTTTGTTTTAAACAAGAAAAAATTAAACTATAACCCATTCATTATCGAAACGAGAAAGAATAATGTTCGTCTTAATGTCGTTTTAATTCTTAGCATATTGTAATCTTTGATACGTTTTTACACTGATAAACGACTTTTTACTTTTATTTATTAATAACTTCGTTTGAAATTCGAATGTGCGCTAAGTTTATGGCAGACGCGTACCTACATATATATGTATGCGAGGGTAGAAGTGGTAAAACAGTTCGACAACCGTTTTGTTCGCGTGATGAAATTCTCTTCGCTACGTATGTACTTACAAATTACTGTTTATCATTTTTTTAAGTCAAGGCAATTAGTTTTGTTTGCAATGTGTTAAGAACATTCTCGATGTTTTATTTGTTTAAAGTCAGTTTCTTTGAAATTCATGTTCACGCTCCTCTCGCGATATTATAGCAATGTAAATAATGTTGTTATTATAAATAAGTCAATTTTTACATCTTGGTCAATCGCTGCAATAGATTGTTATAAGATTTTCAGTAAATATTGTCCGATATAGTGTTAATTTTTGTTCTATTTAGTTTTAAAGTTTATGTAATCAATCGCAACCGAAGTATTCGCTTTTAATAATTGAAACTGTGTGTGCAATAATTATAAATGAGTATAAATTATGCGTACAATTATTGATAATAATATTGTGTACACAGTTTTTAATGAATGGTAAAATTTATTACCAACAACCGCCACGTAATTATTGAAATATGTACTGCCAACCGATAAATGAGAATATGATGCAAACAAAAGGTCAATTGATTCGATTAATAACGGTATTTAACATTAATAGAGATAATATTGCGATAAAATCATTGATTCGACTATTAATAAGCTATCCGTTGTTATGTATTGGTGTAGCTGACAAAGGTTCCATTACGCTAAGTAATCTAAAAGTTCATTAAACGTTGACGTTTCTGTTTGTTCAATGCAAAATTGACTACTTAGTAATACCGAGCCGTTAATATTTTACAGATTAAAAAGCATTTATGTTTTTACAATGCTTTCACCAATTCACCTTTTTGCTCATTCGCCTTGCAAATTGTCTCGTGGCAAGATATATGAAAAATACGTAAATAAGTACCCTATCACATCAAGTAGTTTTAACATTGTTTTGAACAATATGATTTTAGGCGCCGCTTTGGAAAAATATTAAGGGACTGGGAGAGAATGCCATTAGGCATTAAATACGCCCTTGTATCCTTTAGCTTAAGGTGTAGCAAGAGTTTAAATAAATATGTAGTTGGCAATCTGCAAATCGCTGTCACGTGCTTACATTTAAAAATATATATACAACTAGCTAACCCCGTTGTAGCTGTTCAATAACTAAAAGTTAATAGGCAAGCAAAAGAAAAAAATTGTTATAATATTACAACTATTATTATATACCACTATTACATACTATTATTATATACTATTATTATATACTATTATTATATACTATTATTATATACTATTATTATATGTAGGTATACTATACATATTATATGCCACTATTATTATATATTCATAACTATACACTCTTATTATTATGTACTGTTGTTATTATATACTGTTATTATTAAGTACATATCTTCACGCCAGGTCCCTTGCTGGGTAGGCAGAGAGTACAGAGTGCCAAATATCTCTATACTTATATACACCTGTCGGGTCGTTATTATTAAGTACTCTTATTATTATGTACTGTTATTATTATGTACCGTTATTATTAGGTACTGTTATTATTATGTACCGTTATTATTATGTACTCTTATTATTATGTACAAAATTTCATCCAAATCGGTTCTGTGGTTTAGGCGTGAAGAAAAGACATCAAGACAGACAGACAGACATACATACAGAGTTACAATCGCATTTATAATGTTAGTAAGGATTTGTTTACTGTCAAATGTTAATGGTGCGTTTGAAGGTTTCGAAGATATTTATGTCGAATTACAAAAATGAGTGTCTCGATATTAAACTAATAGAAATAGAAATAAATTAAATATGTATTAAATGGCAGACCAAACAACTAAATGAGCATGCTATGGGTCTTTAATATTCCATAGTGAGATTATCTATCTTCTTTGCTTAATATTTAATTTTTGTTTGCACCCAATTTAACAGGTACGAACTGTTTCTATGGGAAAAGGGTTGTTTTTCACTATTTTCCTCGTCTTTTTTACCTTTTTCTCTCTCCATGAAAATCTTCCTCAGACTTTATCAAACACAATAAAAAAGAAATCAACCAAATTGGTTCAACCATTCCCGAGTTCTGCGCTTAGCAACACATTTAGCGATTCATTTTTATTTATATAATTATAGATGATAAGAAAAAATAAGAAAAGATAAAAGAAAAAAGATAAAGATAAAACATAAAAAGATGAAAAAAGTAAAAAATATAAAAAATGAATAATATAAAAAATATATGTAAAAAGATAAAAGATATAAAAATAAAACGATGAAAAGGATAAAAAAAGACAAAAAAAATATAAATACAAAAAAGATAAAAAAGAAAAATATTAAAAAATTAAAAAGATAATTTATGACGGCGTTAACAAAGAAAGTGTTGTCATGTCGACGAGATCATAATACAGAAATATAAATAATCGCAATATTATAGACACGATAATTTTTAGTAAATTATGGCATTAATGTTTACGTGAGAATAATTGTGTACCAGCCCAGTTATTTTGATATTATCGTAATGTCGATCGCGTGTTTGTTTCTTGTGGCTTGTTGCGACTTGTTTTTGCCCCGCCATTGGCACGTTTCAATAATTTATTTTAATAACTGAAGAATTGTTTGAACAGAGTAAATGGTATTATTATGTAAAATAAATTGTTGTCAATTAATGCAATTTTCTTCATACGAAAGTTTGTTTTTAATCTTTACGCGGTGTCATTATTGATTATTTTAGAATATAAATAATGGAGTTGAACTATAAACGAATGAACGAATGATTGAATTAATAAATAAATGATATAATTAAAAGATGAATATTTTTATAACACTATTGTATTTGACTGGCCCATTGGTGCAGTGGTTAGTGATCCTGACTGTTGTCAGTGGTCGTGGGTTCGATTCCAACCCAGAATAAATATTTGTGTGATGAGCACAAGTATTTTTTCTGTGTCTGGTTGATTGTTGTTGTAAGCGCGGCTGCTGACCGGGAGTCCTGGGTGCAAATCTATGGTCAGGGGGAGAGTGGGGGGAAGGGAGGGGGGTGCACTACAAGGATTTTTCTAATTTAGATTTTTCTAGTTGTGACTTGAAGTTCGGAAACGTGCCCGGTGTATGGCAATAGGCTCATCACCTATTTCATAGTGGAACGTAACCAGAACTGGTGAAACGTGGGAGTGTACAGCTCTCCTCTGCCTACCTCTTCGGGGATTACAGGCGTGTTGTTACGTTTACTGGTAAAATAAAGTACCGTTTCTTAGATAGTTCTTAATTACGAAGAGCTAATAGTAGACAGTTATTAGTCGCGAAGAAACACCGCTATAAATAGCTTAGTCTTTATATTGAAATATGAAATCTGAATTGCAATTTTTATTTACCTGTATTGTTGTCAATTAATAACCCTATCCTATAGGTATTCTTGTATTCTTCTTTTCGATGTTCGAAAGATGTTCGAATATTTTCGAGAACCTTCAGTGTCAAACGGCAATTTGTTAATGCTGACCTTGTGATAAATATATATAATGATGTTGACAAGGAACCACCTCGTAGAAATAGAGATGGATGAATGAATACATTGAATTTATGCTAACATTAAGTAAACAAATGGAGTCCAATTAACTAAATTATAGCAAACTAACAGGAAACTTGAAAGCGAAGAAATTGCATATTAATAAGTTATTGCTGACCACAATATAAGACACTAGTTCCTATAAGACTCTTGGCGAAGACTGTAGACTGTCAGGCGGCTAGTAAGCATTTCGTTTTTACAGAATAATTAATAATAACATATACATCAGGAGGCAGAATATGCCATGTTCGAATCCCGACTGGAGATATCATGAACTCTGTACCTAAAATGCATTACTATCATTAATATAACACGTATCGGCTGTGTTAAATAACTATAAATTAAAATAAATTGTTGGTGAACAAACTACATATGTATAATTTCTACTCGGCTTAGAACACTATTCATAAAAATGTAACAGTGCTTAGTTCTGTAATTATTGTGTATATACCAAGCAACTGTGATCGCTGAGGCTACAACACGTGCATTGCACTTTGCAATAGATGAAAATTGCTCACGTCGGTGTAAGAGTAAACTTATTGCGCTTCGGTGTAACGAGCGGCTGCAAGCTCGTTCTTAATTTTCATTATAAATATATGTATAAATCAGTTGAATGGTCGTTTCGGTCTTGTTCAATCACTGTAAATGTGCAGGTGTGTGCATGAGGACATCAGTACGCGCACTACCAGTGCGTTCAAGTTTAAATACCACAAGAGCGCTAAATCGATCTTTATGTACCAATTAAAACATTTTATAAGTAATCTTTCTTATTGATTTGCATTAAATTAAATTATTATTATTGTCGTTTTTATGAAGTCACGCTAGGTCCCTTACGGGGTAGGCAGGGTGCTTTGAAATATCTCGCCCTTCGAGATCTGATTGCTTTGTCTACATTCATCATTTTCTTCACCCACGCACGTTCTATTCGGATATTATTACTGTTATAACATTCTAAAACTGTTATAACATCATAGTATGTTCCTTTTTATTTACATTCAGTTTATATTTTATCCTTTGGTAACCGACCTCTACCGGATCACGGTAGGGCGCGGGCTACCTATTGCTATAACCATGCCCCTATGAGCTACGGGCACTAGCGTCAGCGGCGCGAGATTTCGTGCTTTGTGATCGCCAACCCGCATGCCCAGCGTGGGGATTATGGGAAAGACATCACAAGGAAGCCCGTGTCCAGCAGTGGAGTGAGTTAAGTTGATGATGATTGATAATTTCTGTCAGATTAGACCATTTACTTGCCAGTTTCATTAATCCCGCTTTCTATCCCGGTTATCTGTATTCATGAACAACATTGAAATACTATAATCTCGTTCATTCGTGAATAGTGAAGCAACGTCAGCCTCGGTTAAATACGTCACTTATAAGTATGATGGATATATAGTAAAACTGATTTGCAAATTTTTTTGGGACTGATTTCATGTAAGGCGAGTTTGTTTTTATGTTACTACATTGTTTATGTAAGGGCATTTTTTACGCAAAAGCAGATTTTTATTTAACCCAATATACTACTATATAGTCTTGGTTACGAAACAACCGAAATAGCTGGCGTAAAACAAGCCGACGGCGCGTGGCACCGCGTCGTCGATAAGACGTCAAATCACGTTTAACGGTCACTCGGGCCGCGGCATATTTAGGTCGTCAGTACACCTCTCGTCGTATCGCCAGCCTCATTACCGTGAAATTTAGTGTACCATATCTATATTTCAAAGAGATTAAAGTCACACAATAAATATAACGTTGAAAGGTCGAATGACTATTTATGTTTTTCGGCGCGAGCAATACACGCGTATATTTACGCGCGGTAAACACTAAATTACTTCGAACGGCCGGAATTAACGGGACCCGGGTCGAAGACGCGATCTTATCGGACATAACCCGTTATTCCTATACCGTTAGAAATAGATAGGACTATTTATGTATGACAAATGGGACGATTCATACACAACGTGTACACGTTTGGAACAAGCTTTTTATTGTAATTTGTTGAATTAATAGAATAACCGGTTTTGGTGACGGTTTTAAAGGTCTTACCACACAATCGGCATAAACGTTCGCAACGACATCGTTACGAGGCGCGTCGGTTATTAATAAATTGTTAGTTACTTCTCATTGCGTACTTGATGAGCGGTATTTTCTGTTGCTATTCACTTAGCACTTGCATGCTTTGCTAATTTTTCATCAGTTTTGTTGAACATCTTGCTCGGGGCTGAGTTGTGATGGGCGAGATGTATAATTTACGTCATATCTTTAATATTCGTATTTGCCCTATGATTACACGGATTCTTCGTGTGTTGTTGTAATGTGACGCCTGAAGCCACGGAATGCATACATATCATGGTATGGTATCCCTAATTGTCACAGATTACACACTGCGCCCTTTAGGCTGGAAGATTAGAAGTTAGAGGAAATTGACCGGTACTCAACCAACGACAAAAAATTGTTTTACTGGATAGTACATTTGAATACTGTTGTTGAGGAATTACTAGTGTTGTTGACATTGGTAGAAATGTCTTCGGTAACAAAAATAAGATATGATTACTACTGGGAAATTATTATTACTATTGGGGGCGTAATACACTTTTCTTCCTACGTCTCTGGGTATTAAAGGGGTGATCTTATGTCGTTATTATTACTCATGGAACACAATAATTTATATAAACTACGCAATGTGAATCTTTACTTGAAATGTGAATCACTTGCTATCACATGGATTTGAATTAAGAACTATTTAGAACCGTTTGCGGGACTCCTTTATGAATTGTTTGCAAATAGTTTCAAAAAAATATATATACAGACTCAAAATCTACTTAAGGCCCGAAGTAGAGGAGATAAATGTGGAGTTTCTCGTTCGAGTCTCCAACAATTTCTAGACAAAACATCACAGGGTTCGAGACGGAACAATTATCATTAAAATAAAATGGAAACAAATAGCGGTACAATTGTCGCTGCTTTTCAACATTATAATGGTTGTTTAAAAAATGCTTTTAAGAAATACTTATCACTAACGAGGTGCAACAGGAAGCTAAATAATCTTTTTGCCGGCCATCGTTTAATCGGAATGTATTCTCAATCGTCCGTACGGAAATTGCTGATGAGGTAAAACAGAGCCGATAGTGGGCCGTTTAACATTCTCGAACATTTTCTAGAATTGCAACTTCGAGCGCAGCCTTCGTTAGCTGGCGCTACAGTGTTGCTAGTATCATTTGAAACACTGCTTATATGGCGATTAAATAAAATCAATTTACCATGTTCGTGTCTCAAGGTGTCCGTCGACATGGAGATTTTTCACACCACGTTTTTCACCGAGCAGGAAATGCTGATAATGTGAGTAATAACACCTATTGGAACGTAATGCTTATGAAACGAGCAACGATTATATTATCCTTACAACCTCAACTGCTACGGACTGCGAACGATTGTAAAACTGAGGAAGTACCAGTGGTTTGAAGGTTAATAAATTCTCACAGTTCCATGTTTAAGACGATAGTAGTTACTACGATAAATAAGCAGATAGGTCATGGATAAGTTAATGGAGACGTCGCCTATAGATAATTGCATTTAGAGGTTCATGGTTGGCAAACCATGAGTTACTGATTGTAAATGATTTTGTAGGTAGGTTTAGGTATTGTTTGTATACCTACATAGGGCGCAAAGCGGACGGGTAAGGGTTGCCATATACTTAACTTAAAATGTGTATTGTGTGTACTAAATACGTAAAAAAGTTTAATTATTGCTACATTTTCTGTAAACGGAAATATGTGATTTTGTTTTCGTACAATTTGATGATAATGATGATAATTTGGTGCCTTAAGGGATTCATCTTGGCTTGAGAAAATTCCTTAGGGTTTCACTGTCTTTGAGTGATGTAAATGCTTTACCTATAGGCCTATGCTCGTTAGTCGGGGATATGTTCCAGCTTGTGTATTTGTGGAGGCTGCGTCTAATATGTCACGCGTGCTCTTAAAAATTGCCCCAAGTTTGAGATCATATAACAAAATATATTGGCAAGTAATAGAAAAAATGTCTTCAGAGTTAAATTATATTATTTACTGTTATTACTGCCGTAATTAGTGCCGTAATACCCGTACTTCGTAATTAGTGAAACGTTAAGAGTATAGTCCTTTGCCTACCTGTTTGAGGTAAGAAGTCGTGATGCTAGGTATAAGTATTATAGTATACAGGTGCCACAAAGAGAAAAACGATAATTCAAAAGTAGGACTATTTTAAATGGAAAAATGACATGATACACACAATGACAGTTAAGCAACACATCATGAAAAACACTTTATTCAGATATGTATAAACAATATATTTATACTTGTATATATTTTGGTAGACACATATGTACACTGTGTATTTAACCAACAATTTTATATCTCGGCTATCAAACGCACGACGAGATATTGCACGTAAATCCAACTAAAACAATTTTACAGTTGGCAACACTAAGTGGGGCGCGCGTGAACGATAAACGACGCGTAGCGCCGGACAAACAAATTAAACGTCTGGCGAGCTTTTAATATAATAATATGGACGCCCGAGGAAGTGGCTTGTTCGTGTAATGAGCTGGTTGCGTAATCCTCCCAGCTGTTGTTACCATTTATTATGAGGCGTCGTGAACGTGTTTTTTAGAATTGCCTCGAGATATATCACCCAAATCTGCTAGTTGTATATGATCTAAAGGTTTTGTGTATAGATAAACGTCTACATCGTACAACCTTATATACAGACGAATTAATTCATCGCTCTTATGTATCCGATGTCCTAACCAAGTATTGGTATTATTTTGTGAAATATAATGACAAAAACTCAGGTTGATTTCACTCATGGGCACAATGCAGTGCCAATATTTTTATTTCTTTTTATTTACTCTACAACTACATCAGAGTTCGAATTTCAAATTTAATTAAGTCTAATGTCACCAATAGCCCTATTCTGCATCGCTGGCACCAATGAGTATTGTACGTGATATTCACAACTAACACTGCCTGTATTAATTGATATTAAAGAGTCGTATTCATATATTTTTATTAGAAGTCGGTTGCTGGTGTCTGCGGACACTTAACTATCGTCTGCTTTTTATATAAAAAAAATTTTATGCTTCAATTTTTTAAGACAGTGTCAAACTGCTGCCGCTGTTTTAAATTTTTTAATAATGTGCTATATATCATTAAGATTGAGGCTCAGATTAATCACTTGTTAAGCATAATTTTTATCATCACATTATAAAGATATTACACGAACAGTGGATACTTCCGTGCGGCTAACGAGAGCAGCGAGAACAACAAACAGCTCTATCTAGCCAAAATGCATCAATCAACATTACAAAACCGAATTGCGCACGCGTCGGTGCCGGCTAATGTGTTCCATCCATCAGGTGTGTTATCCGGCGATAATTACGGGCCCGAGGCTCTTGCAATCACAGCTGAACTTATCTTCAGAGGCATTTGCCGCTTACGACCACGATTGTACATGTCACAGCGTATTGCCATTTGGCGTTGGTTGGTTAAAATGTACCGACATTGAGATGAAAGAATTCTTTCCGCATGCGTTTTGGACTATCAATGTTATTGTCTATAGTGAAGTGAGGTGGACTTCGGATAGGTTGCTTTGTAGTTTCGATATATAAAATCGGGCTGCCTCGGGAGCAATTTCGGCCCTTAAGTGGAATAGCTTGGCTATAATTTGTTTTTCGTACTGCTTAGAATGCTCTCCGTAACCAATGACCTTTGGCTCTCTCTGATATGTGCGGGAGGCCTGCAGCATATCGCATCGCGCTGATCCACTGCAGATCGCCAGAGACATGGGTGAGTGGCAACCTGTCAATGTGATTCGCCTTTGAGTCCTCCGATGAGGTTTGACAGTTGACAGCTCTAATATAAAGATTATATGTTGGGATTTACAGCTTTACGTGTTATTCGAAACGTGAAAAGCCGCAGATATTTCGTTGTTGTGTTTCAGTTAGAAGGATGTGGTCGGCAGAAATAAAGACACAAAACAAAGCAACTGAAAGAACAGGAAAAACCTGTGCCTTTGAACACCATGATTGATTCTATTTCTATTTAAATTTCAAGGTAAAGTAAGCAATTAACGTGACTAAGATAATGTACGTTCCCAATTACTAAGGGTTTGTCGCAAAATTAAAAAAACAATCTTTTCAGCCTTGTTGGTCGTGTTGGTTGCAAGTGCGACTGCCGATCGAATGGTCCCGGGTTCAAATCCCGAGTGGGGCACTACTGGACTTTTCCAATTTAGATTTTCTAGTGGTGGCTCGGAGTCGAATGTGCCCGCTGTATGGCAATAGGCTCACCGTCTACTTCATTCTGGGACGTAAATGTACCTAACTGATGAACCGTGTGAGTGTACTGAATTTCTCTGCCTATCTGTTCGGGCATTAAAGGCGTGATGTTACATAAAAACCTTTTCCGCTTTAACTGTAACCGATGATATATATGTACATCTGTGACCTTTAAAATGTTGATACGAAAACAGGAAGGATTTAGAATTTATCGATGTAAAAGTTCTAATCGTCATTATTACCGTCATATTTATTAGACTACATTGGTGACCTGATGAAACCTAGGCTTCTCAAAGGATTTGCTCCAGCATTCGGCGGTCCGCTGATCTCACCAAATCGCTAACGCTGGATATAAAAAAATATGTAAAAATTATATTTGTTAAAAAGAATCTTTTATATTCCTCTGAATATACAACAACAAAAAACAATTGCGGACATGTGCATGTCAAAGCGTCATAAAAAATCTCATAAAACAGTTGGTGACATTGCTGCGGTGTGGCGATACTACCGCGGTCGCACGGTCGTCAGTCGTAAAAAAGGAATGTCTGCCGTAAGTGCCCGTGACAGCTTCCTTACTGCGGCCGCGATTAAAAACCGATATCCTGAGGCTGCGGTGCTCAACCAGCGCACACGGTGCTATGGCATGGTCACGAGGCGAGTACCATTATCGACAATTTTTCAAAATACTTTTCTCAATTTTCTACACGATGGTACATAATTTTTCAAATCCTGTTAATCCTGTTACACTAGCGTGCTTTAAAAAACTCCAACTGTTATGCACAAGATTTTTTATTTATTTTGGAATGTGATTACGTATTCGTGATACGTCAGCTTTTGTGTTTTAGATTTAGTATAAATGTATGTAATTACTTGATATTCTTTCAGTTGTACAAGAGGATGTGTTTTAATCTGACATGTGTAAAAATCAATACAATTTGGAAGGCACTGTTCGGTCGTGTGGCAATATCGTTCGTTGCTTAGAAGTCGTACCTTGCCACCTGTTAGCTTGATTGTGGAGGCTCGTGGGGCTATCTTTTCAGATATTTCACAGTGAATTGTGCTTAGGATAGCGCAGTGCCAATGAATTAGATAGCTGTTTAAGTGAACGTGGGTCAGTGAGATCTGACAATATATGGTCGTGGAATATAACGGCGCAGATACGGAATTGTTTGGGATACGAGAAAATTTAATGGATTTAATATGGTGAAAGCAAATTGTACTTAATGGTTAAGTGAATTTCGAAATTAGCAGTGATAGCAGCTTACTGGTTCCAGTCGGCTGTCTATTCTGAAGGTGAGTCACTACTTCTAATATTGGCATGCAGCTCTTAGTAGATATAAACAATTGTGGACATTTAAAAAGTAACTGGTGAAACGTAGGAATGTTCTACATTCCTCTGCCTACCTCTTCGGGGATTACAGGCGTGAAGTTACTTTTTTACTTTCAATTCTCATATTTGTTCGAAGTCTGGGTTTATGCCCGGAAAATGACAATAGACTTACCCCATATTCCATAGTGGGGCGTAAACGTAACTACGTTTACGCCCAACCATGGAATATGGGGTATAGGAATATGGTATATATGGGAGTGTAATAAACTCCTTTACCTACCTCTTCGGGAATTATGGGCGTGATGTTACGTAAGTTTCTTTCCTTTTGTAATTCCTTGAGTTGAACGTTAATTATTGGATCTGTTTGGGTAACATCTGACGAGTTTTTGAGATATAATTATTTATTATCATACTTTGGATTATAATTAAGTTATACGAGACGTAACTATAAGGTTCAACATTGCGTAGTTATGAATAGAACACATATAACGGTAAATATTCATTATATCTGTGCAATAAATTATCTGTAAATATTTCAATCAACAGTATCGCAGTCAATTTGACACACAAGAGTAATTCCATCAGAGTTTTGCGCGGTGCATATATTACGATTTGTGTTAAATTAATAATGTCATTAAGCCCCACACTAAATTGAAGCTGGCTAAACTAAGCGGTCGGTAGAATTTCAGTCGACAAAATGTAATTATTCATTTTAATCCGGGATCAAAATGGGACTGGTATTTTGTCACTTAATCCTATATGTATTTGGTTTATTTGCTACTGTGGTAAGTGTAATTGATTATTGGATTTCACTATTTAATAAATACATTTCTGGTTTACACATTCGACAAGAATATAGTCGGCTTTGTACATAGACTTGCTGTAAATATTATACATTCTCTTGAATTCATTTTGATAGAATGTCCGTTTGTGGTACGCCTTAGATTTCCGCAAAAACCAAGTGATTTTAATATTAATAACGAATTAATTTAGGAACTGCTATACCTACATATTTTTATATAAATATTTGTATTATATATTGAACGGCTTTAGTATAGAAAATAAATTCCATTATATCAATCGACCAACTACATAGTTCCTTTAGACGCTCTGTATTAAGTTACATAATTTTCTTTAGACTTTGTCGAACTCTGGGGACATGGAGTCATTGGATCCGGAGTTCGGCCACGACAACCGCTGGTTGTACCGGCACACGAGGAGAGAGGAAATTGACGAGAGGTGTTCTCGAGTCCATCCCACCAGCAAGGATATTGTCAGACGCATCTACGCTATTATGCCCTTGTAATAATTTCGATTTTATTATGATTCGATAAAATGATAATGTCTCCGTGTTCATTTTCTTCCGTATTTAGAAAAGTTTGGTTAATGACATAATAATTATAATAAATGAATGAAAAATTACATCCGTCGACTTCTTTTAATTTAAAACGGGAAGTCCACTAGCGTTTCGCTATTATGGCACATTATAGACATGCCTCATTGTAGAGCTTCGAAATTAATTTCAGCTTTGACAAAGATCATTCGAACACAGTGTTCCTTCACAAATACCGCGCCACCATCCATAGCATGTCGGCGGGCGACGACCTGCTGGACCGCGAGGCTGCGTTTTACGGCGCCGTGCTCACTCCCCTGATATTTCTACACCAGTACCGAGACGAGTGGTGCTTGTTGGAAAGGGTAAGAAATACCGCTATCACCTCAGTTCATTTGGAGGAAGCTTCCAGAACATTTTTCGCAGTATTATAGTTTACTCACCCTTTATTGTATAATGTAACGGGAAAGTCAATTATTCTATTAAATATAAATTTTGTGATTATTAGTAAAAGAATATATTAATTATGCTTTATCAATTATCTGATGCTGGAGGCTAAATTGTGAGCTACTAAGCTGTCATTGTTTATCGATACTAAAACAGTTACCTAATGTACCTCGGGCAGCAGTGTAGGCGGTGCGAGAAGACATGCTCTGCTATCCCCAACACGTATGCCCAGCGTGGGGATTATGAATATAGATTTCTCAGGAGAGGCCTATCTCCAGTAGTGGGCTTAGACTGGCCGATGATGATGACATATCCCTAAATGTGACGTAATCGCTCCTATTTTCGAACTATTTTTATTTCTAAATGACATGCTTAACTCCAAAATGTTGCATATTGCGTTTAATCATATTTTAATTACGTTCTCTGATTATTGCGCGCTGCTTATTACATGTTCATAATGTTTTCGGTTTCCGCTGAGTTTCAGCACTACAAGGTTCAAAAACATTGTGACATAAAATTAAACAAGAGTCAAAATGTTACAATATTTTTCATAATACAGTTCCACTTGCAGCTTAGTGTTTGTTAAAGCCAGTTAGAATACCATATAATTAAATATTTTGTTTGCGTCCGGGGATTGTCTGGATTGCAATTTGTTTGTTTAAATTTAAATTCAATGAGTTTTAATCTGTATGTTGAGATTAATAGTTGAAACGTGGCAGTGTAATTCACTAATCTGGCGACCTCTGCGGGAATAGCAGGCGTCATGTTACTATTATATATGTACATATGTAATATCAACAATTCAACAATTTGAGCAAAGTAACATCTCATAAATTCATCATTATTGACGTCATCATCGTCAACTTATTCCCGTCCATTGCCGGGCATAGGCCAGTCGAATAGCACGTTAATGATTTAATTTCAATTATCTCGTATACATTACAGTTTCATCGGGCGATACGTTTGTACCAGATCTCGCACCCGACCGAGAAGCGGTCCGCACTCAAGTTGTTGCAAAACTTTCGCTCGGTCAGCCATAAGGTAACAAATCCCACCCCATCGGCTAACCATTATCGATAGCTTCAATTCGTTCCAAATATTTTATGTATCAAAACTATGTATAATAATTAATAGTAATGATAAAGTTATATTGACTACGTTGTTGGTTTAGCTGTTGTAAGCGCAACGGCTGAGTGAGAGTTCCTAGATTCCATTCCATGCTCGTTTAGAGTATTATTGGAACTTCCTAACTTGCAATTATTAACAATAGCTCGGAGATTAGATGCACTGATTTACGGGCATAATAGCATAGTATAGCATAATAGGTGAAACGTGGGAGTAGTAAATTCTTCTGCCTACCCTTCCGAAAAAATACAGGCTAGATGTATGTTGACAATTATAACACCTACGTGGTACAGCGGTTATTGTCATACAGCGCGCATTTTGCTCAGGCCTAAATGGTCCTTGTGTAATTAGGATCTCCAGTTTTATATTATCATAATAGTACAGGTATTTTGAATGCAACTTAGTCAGTTATCGTCAATCGACAGAGGCCGACAGAGTGAATATAATATGTGACAGGGATGCCGATCAATTGTCACCTCATGTCTAATCATACGTGATATATTTTTTCGTTTTTATGTGTTGATGAGTACCTATATGAATTATAATATTAACGACGAGTGAAGCGCCGGTGGAGATAGCTACAGGTGTTCACTAGATGCTAGGACAGGTTAATTTCTAATTGTGATTAGTTAGTGGGTGCTACCAAAAATTAAATAATTGAATATTCGAGTTCGAATATTCGAGTGGTGAATATTCGAGTGGTGAATATTCGAGTGGTGAATATTCGAGTGGTGAATATTTTAGTGGTGAATATTTAAGTGGTGAATTTCTAGAAATTTATATATTTTCGGTCAATTAAATGAAATACTAATGTGTGCATGGCAATTGGTCGTTCAACAAAATGCGCTTATAAATAATCTATAGGTACATACTTACATAGTATATATAATAGTAAAAATGAATTAGGAAACTCTTATTTATAAAAACGTTTTTACGTTGAACAATGAAACGGTTTATTTTATATATTTATTCGTACAAAACGTCTATTAACATAAACGTAAAATTTGTTGGAATTAAGTATAAACACATAAAACTGTATATGTGGATTAAAACCTTAGTTTCATTAACATATGTATTTAATATTACAAACGACTCGAAGTTAGCTATTAAATAAAACAACTATGTACTATTAAAACTTGGAATCGCTGTACTCAAATTATTACAGAACTTTCGAGCCGTAGGGCAATAAATAGTGTCCGGCAACCCCGCATATTGACAGTTTAAAACCGCATAGAGATATTGGTGGCCCGCTAGGTAAAATACGCTACGAAAACTAACATAACTTACGTAGACCGATGAACTAATAACATAGTTGACATTTTATGATGTTTGCTCATTTAATACCATTTACAAAATTGTATTACGTTCATAGTAATTAGGTGAGGGAATTCATTGCACATTTAGTGAAATAAATTGGCTAGATAATACATAACAAATGTTATACAGGTGGTATTTGCTAGACTGAATTTAGTTTTTGAATTGTTACAGGAGCCTGAATATAGATAGGCACAAAACTTGTTCCTTAATTTTTACTTATTACTGAGCCTGTTATTTCTGATATGATATGAGTGTTCGGTTGCTTATAAATTCAAGCAGATATTTTTACGCGTAGAGGACCACAAAAAATATTATGAATTAAAATCAAATGTAATGAAGATACAAATATAGTCTTTAGATGATATCGTTAACTAAAAGTTTAGACAAGAGCTTTTAGAAGTTTTAATAGTCCATAATACAGCATGTTATCTTAACGTAACACGAATGAATCATTTTGTGTTATTTTGTGTTGCGGAAGAATTCACTTTCATGGCCTTAAATGTTATGCAGAAAAGTAGCTAGGTGGACTATTCTAACAAAATATAACGGACACATGTAAATCTTCATTAAAATAATACAAAGGTTAAAGTTGCATTCAAATTATGACATAACATTGGCATGGTGGGCAACTAGGTAATAAATATTGTCCGATTGGACCGCGTATCGACAGTTTAAGCCGCATCGAGAAATTAATGGTGAATCACTTAGTTAAACTTTTACATGGCGGTTTATTACTTATATTTTATTCATATTTTTTCTTTATTAGCATGAGAGTATTTTAAAATGTATTGAGTAAACTCTACATTAATTTTAAAATTTGGCTGGTAACGAGCATAATTGACTGAGTTATAAGAAAAGCCAAAGTTATTATCGGATATTATCCTAGTTTATCTTAGAAAAGTAAAAGTTCTTACGTTGTGTGTCTGTACAATATTCTCTTAATCAACGAGGCGGACATACGAGTATATGAACGGTAAAATGAATGCAGCAAGATTTCTTTTGCTTTTGTAACAGCAAAAATTACAGATTCTAGATTTATACTTTAAAACACCGTATTAACACGCCTGTAATCCGCAAAGAGATAGGCAGGTAAATGGGGGGTGAGTTTATTGCATTACGGGGCACAAGTAGTCAAGATTCCGAAACACCACTGGAAATTGCTACTACAAAATCTAAGTTCGAAAAATTCAATGTACTCGAACTGGGATTTGAATAATGATAATAATAATAACGATTTATATATTACTCTATTGTATTATGTAGAAAACATATTATATATTTCCGGAAACTTAATAATACTTCATTTGTAACGTCAGAGTTATTTATCATGCGTACTTCATTTATGATAAATGTAAATTTTACATTGTTAATATGTATTTCTAAAAATGTATCCTTATATCAATTTAATATGTACGTGTTGGTAAGTTCGATGTACGTTTGTGGTTTTTGGAATACAATTTTAAATAAATTCACCTTATCTGTTGCAATTAGATTTTAATTTAAAATTTAATTCCATTTCACTAGGTACATGTCTTCGTGAGAGAACTGCCTGGGCCGTTATCGAGAGCGCGGATCACCGCGCCACCGGAGTCTGATGACGAGGAGTTGCATGACAAGAAGGACATAAGATATTTGAAGGAGCTCATTAAAAACCTTGGTTGAAAATAATTCTTGCCTTTTATTGCACAGAAGTTAAAACATAAACTGTGGAAAAGTGATAGTACTGTATTTTCAACTTACCCTTTCGAAGAAACACAAGCGCTATGTTATGTTTGTTACTTTTGGCACCACCTATTCCATCGTGGGACTTAAAAATAACTGGTGATACGTGGGAGTGTTCCACATTCCTCTGACTACCTCTTCGGGGTTTACAGGCGTGATGTTACATTTGAAATTTAAGTTTAAACCAGAAATTTACTTTAGTTACTGAGTGAAAGTTACTATGGTGTCATACCCTGAATTGCTAAAAGCAACGTTACGATCGAAAAACTAATCTGGATGGAATTTGTACTTGTCGCTTTTTGTGGCCGCATTTTTTCCAACAAATAAATGAGCTACACGAAAACCATGGAAAATCTAACACTACATTCGATAGAAATACAGAGTTAAACTAAAATCACAGGTGTCCTGTCAGAATTAGAAGCGTTAAATATCCCCGATTTCATTATGCTTTAAAAAATAATACCTGAAACTATACATACTGGTGCATATGTATGTATATCCGTTATCAACGGTAATGTATTGTATTACTGGGACAAGAAAAGATAACGTAACATCACACATATAATCCCTGAAGAGGTAGACAGAGGAATGTAGAACACTCCCAGATAAAGAACTTGCTTCCCAACTTGTGAGGTTCAGAATATATTCCATGACTCCATGATCAGTGCTGAGCAGCGGTATGCGCAGCGTATGATGCTCAATTATAGTAACATTATTTAAAATATTTCGCATGACTGTATTACGGCATAGTTTTATATCTGGTACTAAGAGATTGCACCTTGAATAAACCTTGGCTTGAATAAACATGGCTTTGCTTTCCACGTATGGAAGTAGAAAACTTGGTACAAATAGTGGCCATGGTGTTACGCTTTAATACCACGCTGGTTAACATTGCATTACATGGATATGGTTGGCATGTTATAATTTTTAAGAGCCCATGAGGATTGTAGAACATAATTATGATGATTATTTAACTTCAGTGGGTTAAACGAGCAACGGTCACACATCAATAACTCATCAAACTTTCCGCGGTTTGGAGGCCATTCAATCGAATATAATCGGAAAATTGTTGTCTGTGTCTTACATCAATATGAATAATGTGCTTATAATCATATATCGTTATTAAAATGTAGCGGCGTTGGACTTGTTTCGCAATATCTAATCAAAACTTACGTGATTAAGCATAGTTACAAAAATTTAAATTTGAGTAGGTGTATGTTATATACACGTATGTATTGTATATAATTATATTACACATGATTCTGGTGAGAAAAAAAATTGCAGCATATCTGAACAGAAATTTGAGTTTTCAACATTATGAGTGTTAATACAACAATATTGCATTTATTTCTTGTCGTTTGTTGGAGTCCCTTACTCCGCATTCTCTGGGATAGTACAATGATAAAATGCGAAACTTACTCTGAAGTACACTTGCGGTAATATCGCATTCTCAGTTATGATGCCACCACGAAAATTGACATTTTGCAACACGCTATAGCCAGCGCATTGTTTCCTTTGGAGCGAAAACTCCTATGTATTCTGAGGACGGCACTCACGAAATGTTTCCTTTTATGCTTGCATCTGTTTTATTCTAGATGTTTCTATTTTAGAAAATTGCTCGCTCGAACGTCAGCTGTTGGATTTTCAACGATGTTAGTAACATTTATTATTTTTGTTCATGTCGACCGTGTTATGAGAAAAAATGAGTTTTCTAAACGCGTAATTTGCTTATAATGTTGTATTCGTGATTATGTATATAATGCACTCAATTAATACTGTTGTAGAGTTACGCTTTTAAATATCAGTAATGTCGGGGTTAATTTTGTGTAATACATATTATTAGTACTTTAACTTTGACTCGGACTAAAAATAATTCGTAACATATTTTTCGAGTGTGGAAAAAAAATTACGATGTCGTTTAAAAAATCTTATAAATTAACATGAGAAATTTTACTATTTATTCAGTAGTAAATGAACATGGAAAATGTTAAAAGGGAACTGTTAAGAACGTTCCGGAAGCGAACCAACTTGCCCCGACGCCGACGTTCCGAAACACTCCACC
>DWFO01000315.1:0-22061 GCA_018246595.1 Mimoniades nurscia nurscia
TGGCAAGTGCGATTGCCGATCGGGTGGTCCTTGGTTCAATTCCCGCGTCGGACACTACTGGATGTCTCTAATTTATATTTTCTAGTTATAACTCGGAGCACGGTGTGTGGACACAAGCTCACCACCTCTTCCTTGGTGGGACGTAAACTTAACTAGTGAGTCGTGAGAGTACATTCCTTGGAGTCTACCTTCCTCGGCCTACGTGTTCGGGGATTGCGGGCGTGATGTTACGTACCTGGATGGTACGTAACATCACGCCCGCTGAGTAGGCACCATAGCTCAGGGTCTGCCTAGTTTGCGATCCAATGGCCGTGTGCGGAGACATGATTGTTAGTGTTATGCACACCTTCACTTCAAATTTGTTACGTGGTAAGCAAAGATCACCGAGTTTCAAATATCGCTATCCTCATAGACACGAAGTTCCCTACAAACATGTGCTTCTTGTCCATTCTTCCTTATAGGTACATGGAGAGTATGGAGATATCCCAAGATATTTCTTTAAGATATCTAATATTCTGTTGTACTTTAATAAAGAATGGGACTTGGGAATTGGTCATGACATGTTGGAACTCTTGGATTGGACAAACGGATTTTTTTATTGATGACTAGTGTGTAGTCGTGTTTAAATAATTTATTTGACATTAACGAGTGGATCCTACTTGTTACAAAGGTCTGTTCTTTGGATAGACCCAATTTGGACATGACGTAGGTACTCGTATGTCATGTTGGAATCAAATTTTTATCTATTTCCGAACCGTTTAAATGTATTCAATAATTAAATTTTCCAACTACTCATATTTGATATAAATACATACATACAATAAAGCACCGAGTGCCCGATATCTAATTTAAAAAAAGAACGACAATTTATTCCGTACAAATAATGTTAATTTATTAGGGAATCCAAAAATCCCCTCGCGTATTTCCTCGTAGTCTACCTAGAGAACTGAGATATTGAAGTGTAAGTAGAGTTTGCGATTGATATGAATAGAATTAATTATATAATTACCATTGAATATTTTCTATTGAAATACCGTAACACTGTATTTATATTGAAGTAGAGTATTATAGTAAATGACTATGATAACTGTTGAAAATTTATAAGTAGGTAAATGTTAATAGTTTCGACTATTATTCCTAAACGGACAACTTGGGCATATTTAATACTGCGTGATGTAATTTAAAATTATTTTTAGATGACGAAATCTCATACAATGGGTATTTCACATCGGCAATAAATAAATACTCGTGTACGATGCAAACTCATCTGCCGTTCCTAATAAGCAAACTTAATAAGCGTGCATTATAATAATTTAATATTCCATTAATATTAATTAAAAGGTTTCATATACATGATACATAATATGAAATTAACATTTACTTATATTAAAATGTAGGTATAATTTAGTAAATAAAAGTGTACACGTTAGTGCCTACTTTCTGTTTTATAATTCAGTAATTAAATTGAAAACCTTGGAGAGTTAATGAACATATACAATTAATTATTCAATTAAGCGAGAACCTTACAAAAACCGAATTATTATTTACAATAAATAAACGTAAATAACATAATTAACATTGAGGAGTTAAAAATATCCCGCTCTAGGTAAAGCTGATTTGAGATACGATATAGCAGTAGACCGCACTCGAGTTTAACAGGCGATAAATAATATAAAAAAGTGGATGCGCTATGTAAAACGGCCGTAACTGATAATTTCCTCCTACCTACGAAAATTAGCCGATCACCACATCTGGGAAGATCCCAGTACGGCCACGTCTACATTTTGGTCCATGAAGATGTAAACATAGCATTGTCTCCCTCTAACGTACACTATGTTGCAGTGTGAGAAAGAGACAATGCTCTACCTTCGGTCTCGCGACTAATGAAACGTGTCGACTGTCCAGCTGCGCCAACGCATCGAAAATCATCTCGCGCCGAAATAATCTCATTAAAAATACGTTAGTTTTATGAAATCTCATTTTATCATAATATCGTTACTTCTTTTGTCTCACGGGTAAAGTCAACAATACTATCCGGTGCCAAAATTAGCATATTTTGCTAATATTTCTATTAAAAATATTAAAACGGAGATAACTTTGAACGAAACTTAACTTTAACATCTAATATATAAAGCTCAATTGGTAACAGCTTTCTGAAAAATCAGTTCTGACTTTTTGATTCTATGTCAAACGCACAAGATCTTTGTGATCGTGTCTATAGTAACGCCTTTGTACTCTTTCTACTCTATACACGATTTCTTCGGAGCAAAAGAGACAACTATACGTTATTCTGGACATCTGAAGTGTTTCGAGCATACATTTGTTGAGTCAACAGGTTATGTTTACAACATTTGGTTACTTTTGTAATAAGCATTTATCATATAGAAAATATCCGAAAAAATATATGCACAGAGTTACCCCACAGAAAACATATAGGTACTGGATTAGTCGTGTCTTACAATATGTTTTAAATAATTATGTTTATATATAAGACTACGATAAATTTTTACATATATTGTATACATACAATACTATGTTATGAGGCAAACATTATATGAATGATCTTATTCGTAGAGCTTTACTTAAAATGACAGTTACCTTTAATTATCTCAATATTGTATAATTAATAAAAGAAAAATTGTAAAAGGAATGTGCAGGGTACAAAAAGGTTGCAGTGCCCTGAGCGGCGCGCGCGCCCGTGTAGAGTTGCGCGTGCGCTGCCAGTTGAACGCGATCTCCCGTAGAGGACAGATTGCGCGTCGCTCTGCAAAAAAAAATAACTTCGAACTTCTAGCGAAATCTCGCAATAAAAAACTTTAAATCAAATCCAACTTTCCACCCATTGACTATTCAGCTAAACGTAAACACTTCTGTGTATAGTTAGTGTAAAATTACATTACAGTCGTGAAATATTTCATGAAAATGTGCAATGTTGTAAAGTTTGTGACAAGTTGTGGTTAAAGTTCACCACGCGCGCCCCCTGGATGGTCCCGATGTACGTTTTTAAAGGAATTATTTGTGTTCTAAATTCAAATACTCATTTGTGCTGTGCTTGAGACAGTTTTATTCATATTTATGATAGTGGATAAACAACGGTGCAGCGAACATCTATCAGGTATGTACTTATGTATAGGGTTTAATTTCAAAATATATGTTTTCTAATGAATCTGAATATCATTACATCAATATTGGGAATGGTGAAAGTGATTAAGTTAGGATAGAAATGTAATTAGTGATTATAAACACCTCGAATATATGTATAAATGTTTATGTACCTATGTATATATCTTATACGAATATGCGAATATATGTATGTATATTGATTTATTTATGTTATTTGAAATGATTAATTTGAATTAAAAGTCATATTCTGAGTTAGTGTTTCAACTTTTCATTGTTTTCGAACTGTACAAAAACTACCCTCGGTAACTGCGCAATTATTACGCGGGAGTAGAAAAGCGAGAACATTTATTTTACAGTGATAATATATTAAAAAAATATATATATTTCATAAATATATACAACTTGATTTATAAACAATGATACACACGATTGCCAAAATCAAGCACAATTAAATTAAGAAGTCTGATGTAGAGATGTAGAGACCGTACACAATATATTAATGTTAACGTATATGAAATAAAGCCAATTGTGTAAAGATTCGTTTCTGTTATTTTTGATTTAATATCTGTTATGGGTATGGGCAGCTGTTTTTTCGAACAGTAATCTTTATTGATAAGTAAAATATAATATGAAATAAACTTACAGTACTGCGTCAACTGCACTGCGTCACCAACTGCATTGACTCTAATGGCTTACGAGGCTTCGTTTACAGCACTAAACTATTGATTAGGTTGGAAATTAATCGTATTAATTGAATATTATTATTAATAAACACTAAAATGTGTTACAAATTATTTTTTATCCTTTAAATTTTGTATTAAAGTCAAACTTACCTAAATTTAAACAAATGATTTCTAATTTGAACAAATGTCGAAATTTGTTGATAAAGGGGAAGTTATTACAAAAATGTTGAAATATAAATTATGTTATCATAT
Organism: Mimoniades nurscia nurscia; assembly: GCA_018246595.1. NCBI lineage: Eukaryota > Metazoa > Arthropoda > Insecta > Lepidoptera > Hesperiidae > Mimoniades > Mimoniades nurscia. Next base: position 4,059 of record DWFO01000315.1, read on the forward strand.
TTTCTATTTGGAGAATACAATTGTTAGTACTAGAACGAAAATACACACATAGTTTTTAATGTGTCTTGTTGATTATAATATATGTAGCTATTAATGAGCTTAATAGAACATTCGTATTTTCCATCACGCCTTTAACCAAATACCTACTAGGAAACGACCCATATAATAAATTTTTTATGTTACAATACGTCGTCACATTACAATATTGAAATTGTATAAATAACGTTAATATGATTTTAAGAACAATGACGAAATCAAATAAATCTAATTAATAAATACACTTAATTGTTAAAATATCTCAGTATACAAAATATCTATTATTAAGAATGTACTTTGTGTGAGAAATTAGATTCCAACGGTACACAGTTTTAAATCACACATAGGTATGAATCGCCATAAACGAATTCAACCTTTCACCCTATTTGAATATGTATTGGACACATTACTTGGTTGAATAAACTGCTGCCGGAGGTTAAGCTCCTATATTAGATTACCATTTTCAATAATAACGAATAACATCGAGAAAATAACAATATCAGTAGTGTGTAGTATGTATGATACGGCCAATGTATGAAGTGAGTGATGAATGTAAGAGAAACACTGTAAGAGAAACGCTCTGTAATGGTAGATATTTAATTAAGATGTTTAGCAGTTAGACCTTTTAGCTGACCCCGTTACTAGACAGACGCCGAGATATAGTAATGTGACAATAATAAGTAATCCTATTCAATTAATTTAATTAATAAAAGACAAACAATACAACGAATAAAAGAAAAACTACTCGATTAATAACGAAAAAACTATCGAAGTCATAAAAGTAATCTTATTCAATTAATATAAAAAAAGCAATCTAAGTATGTAATAAAGCTATTCAATTAATAAACGGAAAACTATCTAAGTAATAAAAGTAATCCTATACAATTAATGAAAGAAAAATTATGTACGTAACAAAAGTAATCCTATCCATGATATTTAATAAACGGAACACTATTCGATTAATAAAAGAAAAACTATTCAGTTAATAAAAAACATTAACATTTTATATCATTTTTATCTAGGAAACAATAGATTCATACACGTCATATCTACACGTCAGGTCCTCCACGGGGTAGGCAGAGATTAGATTCACGGGGTAGTGAGATTATAATGAGTAGGTAATATTTTTATGTAAATAAAACTAGGAAGATTAATTTCTGGAAGTGGAAGACACAATTAGGCTATTATGCAATGGCATATACCTATATATAACACTTTGTCCATTATTGAGTCATGTTTTCTATGTGATAACTTTGTATATATGTACATATATTGTTACAAGCGTTTTCGACTTAACATTTCAATTATATTCCGAATTAAAATTTCAAGCGGTTTGAAATTGAGTTCCGCACTGGAAAAGTTCCAGGGTCAACCATGGCGCCAGCCTTTTTGCAGAAAATATGCCTTATAAAATTCCATATTACTTGCTATAATGGTGGAGGTTAATATCGTGAGGAAACTTGCATGCCTTACATTTCTCATTAAAAAAATTAAGTAGTGAGATATCTGCCAATACTTATCCAGCGTGGTAGACTACATGCCCTTAGCCCTTTTATTTTGGGTTCATACCCGTCTCTCTCACAGGAACGAAAAAATATTTTGCCTAAATACGGGATATTTGTGAACTAGCAGGCAGTAACTAAGGAGGGTTTTTATATACTGACATAATACATAATTATTGCGTTTTCAGTTTTGCCAATAAATAATATTAGTGCAGTGGTTATTTATTTATTTAATGTTTCATCGACAGAGATAAACTAAATTAATTATGAGGAAAGATATCGGTACAAATTAAATAGAGTTTTATTTGTTACTTGACGAGATTATATGCAGATTGTAGAGTCAACATGTACTCCACAGCTGAGATGTGTTTAAAGCTATGGTAATCGCCATAATAAATACATATATTTGCCAATAATTCTTCACTTGCCTAACGTCATCTTCTACGTCGTTTCATTTTAGCAGAGTGGTCGCGGACATTTTGGCTAAAGGATCGCTTAATCAATCGTCGCCATTCCTCCCTGATGGTCTTCCTTTTGCATTCGTAGAGAAGAACACCCAGAACCTTCTTTATTTGGTCCGTCCACCGCATTAGCGTTGTCTCGAGACCTCGAGTGCCTTGGACCTTGTCATCAACTAATATCCTTTCTATGGACATGTTGTCACGCCCTGCCTTAAGAGCTTCAAAATCTTTTTAGGGTAACTGAGGAAATATAAAACCCTTTATCGTTAAAATTTTGAATACAACTCTATTCTTAGAATGGGAAGAGTTAAGGCTTGACTATACATGTCCAATATTTATTTATTTTTTTATCCAACATTTCGAAAACACAAATTTTAAAGTAGCAGATGCAAAAGATATTTTTTCAAATCAGCTGCGGTACCCTGAGTTTCACGTATTCATTTTAGTAACGCATGTTTAGAGGGATATTGTCAACTGTGGCTAACAAAGCGCAATCTTGAAATGATTGTCGTTAACATATTTTTTTGTTGTTAACACATTAATTTTTACAATTTTGGCTACGTTAGTTTGGCTTTATTTCCAAGTTTGTTGAAATTTACTTCTATTAAAATCTTGTTCCACTAATTTTAACAAATTTTTTGTTGCTGTTGCTATGTTTAAATAATAAATAGAGAAAAGGCAAACAGCAATAATTAAATCACAAGTAAGGAACTGTAGGTAGTATCGATGCTTAATTTTATTCCGATGTCGTGTCCGCCTTTGCCATTTTTGATCACACATTCTTTAAATTACCAATTTGTTTTAAACATATTATGTCAAATAAAAACCTATGATAATTACAATATTAGTGATGTCTGCCGAGTTGTCCCTTATTACGATTTTCAATTACAATGCTATTGTAAGTTGAGTTATGAATGAAAAGATCCAAGTCTAGTGACGATTACTACAATTCCCGATGGGGTAGGCAGAGGAGGGTACTACACTCGTACGTGGCGACTATTAACTACAATTGCCTCCCACCATGGAATAGGTGGTGAGCCTGTTGTCATATACCGAACAAAAATATAAACTTCGAGCTGCTTTTAGAAATTTCAATTAAATAAAATTAAAGTTAGAAAAGTCCAACAGTAGGCACCAAACTCAGTAATCGAACCCAGGAAATCTCGATCAGCAGTTGATCGCGGTTGCAACCACTTGCACAGTATGCTAGTCAATAACTTCTAAACAACTTGTACCAGGTTAATTTACTGACTCTCTTAGTCCTACTTCTACGGTCTTGTTCGTGGTCGACAGTAGACGTCGAAGTGTTACAGCGATCTCATGGGACTGCAGGCTGTTAGTTTGCTACTCTCTTTATTAAAAAAAAAATAACTTACTCACTCATCGTATAATATTAAATTAATATTATGTACTGAGGAACTCCTTTTTATTAAAAGAGCAATACATTCTTTTCATGTGAAAAATAGTGAGGAAAAGGGCAGCCTTTGTATAATTGAAAGTCAACGTACCTATACAAAATAAAACTGGGTAAATTTAATAAATAATTAAATGCTACAAAACTCGTTTTTAATGCCAGAGCAACATCTGCAACTTATCTACGATCTTAGTCCTGAATCCTTATTGAGTGTTGATGGAATTAACGATATCAACAATTGACATGAGAATCTTCATAATGATAATGTCTTATATATTATTCAATTATACTCATATACTTATACTTATGTTTAATAAGTTTGTAATAGTTTTAAAAGAGTAGTAAGAGGGTTTTTGTTATGGTTTTTAACGTGGCCTGTCAAGCTGATATGTCAAAATGGAATGAAGTTTTAGTGGGAATTAAACTGTTCGGGTTATACGAAATTCGATTCAATTTCGCGCTCTTTTTATTTGTATGTCATATGCCATTTTATATTTTACGGTTGTACGATTATACGATTTTCATTCTCTTGACTTTTTTGAAAGTAAGGGGATTCCGTTACATTCGCCAAAACTGAAAAATCAAATAACCACTCTGTGTTACCAGCTATACATATATTTATAATATTATAAAAATCGATGTATAACGGACTTTAAAATTCGATAACACTCAGTGAATATCCCACGATACGGATGTTTTCTATAAGCCAGACAGTTATCATAATAAGAGATACTGTTTTAACTTGAAAATAAACTTAAGAGTTGGACTAAACTGAAATGTTTATATTATCGTATTTGAGCTTCATATCAAAAAATATTTTGATATTCGCGAGTTACAAAGATAAATATCATATATTAGACTATAAAGTAAACAGGTTTTGGTTTTCAAAACATAATATAAAAATATGTAGGAAATATATCTACCTATGTATATATGTAGGTATATCATTTATTACAGGCAGTTATTTGAAACAAAAAAAGAAAACGGCTCTTTGTTGAATATCGAACATACGAAAACAGAGTTAACCATTCCTGAAATTTGAAATCAATATATCAATAAATTGTAACATGTGAATTAGCAATACCTACAGCAATAATGGATTATCCTCTCCCATATATCAGCGCTGTTGAGGATTAAAAAAATTGTTATACTAACGAAAGACATTCAGTATTAATTCACGTTGCTCACATCATATCACTTCATACTCGATATAATATATCGTTAGGCCTGCCGTCCGTGGAATATTAAGGACCTCATTACGCACTTGTCTATGGAAGGTGATATGGACACTTGCCGGCGGTCGTGACAAATAAAAAATACTGACAACGATGTTCAGTGTTGCCAGTATTGAACGTCGCTGGTATGATCGTAGAAGAAGTCTTTCTTAATATTACAGGAAATATACAATTAATTTCTTTTATGCCTCTTACTATATTGACCACATTTCAGTGTTTTAAAATATTTTATAACATTTATGTATTAATTAGCAACTTAACTTATTTAAGATTATACGAATATATACACAATATACATATGTACATTCAATACATTGAACTATTTGCTAAATATTTATTTTGTAATTTAAATCCTACAACCGATTTTCGAATATTGTTTTAAACAATGAATGTAAAATATTAAGTAACCTGTATATAGCGCATAAAAATTGAATTTAAGTAAAAAAGGGCCTTCATCTTGTCCATTTCTTTCATCTGTTGCGCAAAAAAACATTATAACATTGTCTTAAGTTTTTAAATTACTCTGCTTTAATATTACCATTATAAAAATCGTAGCGAACCCTACTCTGTGGTGTTGCAATTGTTAAAAATTCGCATCCTGTATAAAGATGCAGTATCGCCAGTTGACTTACTGGTTACATGGGTTTTCTAATGTTCAACATGGTTTATCTTATTGTAACCTTGTTCAAAGTATTAAAGCTGAATTATTAATGGAGTTAAAATGTTGGATTATGTGCAGTATTGAGGGCCCCGTAGGTTTTCTACTGCAACCCGTGCGATGGTTTCCAGAAATGGGATCTGCTGGTCTGTCACATTTTTTTATGACTTAGTGGTATTTGATTCAAATGCACATGTTTACATAACTATTTTACTAAATGGTTGTCTTCATGTATTATGCAGTATTCTATGTATTATGCAGTATTGATAATACAAATTATTGTCAATTCTCAAATTCCATTTTCAAAATGCTTAGAAATAAATTATCTGTTTTGCATTTAGAAATTTAATATTCAATTTCAAATATGTATGTCAATGTTCAGATCAAGGTAATTTATATGCTCTTAAGTAACCAAACTTTTAATCTCTTATTTAATATACCTACACTATATTACAAAGATAAATGAAAAAGTAGAAGCAAGATTCGCGTACACAAGCTTCAGAAGGTACTCAAAATTAATTCCATTGCTGGCCAACTGTGAATGAAAAAGCGAGCGATGTACGATCTGATGAAATAAAGCCATAAAAATAATTGGAATCCTGCCATCCTTTTGCCGGCGCGGCCGTCTAGATTGTATCGACACCAGCTGTCTAGTGTTGTGACACAAATTGTCGATATCTTTGCATGGATCACACAATACACTTTGTGATAAGATTTTTTTTAAACCAATACCTACTCACTAACCTATTGTATTTAATAGTATTTTTGCTGTTATTTATTTTCTTCATATTCATTAGAAGGTTAAATATTTGTATAATGCAATGAGCGAATAGGCACTTCCTAGGATGCATCTCGCTTTCATCATTTTGAATAGCAGTCAAACACGAGGCTGTTGGTAAATAAAAATAAATAAATAATGCAGCGCATAAGTCGCAAGGAACATGAACGGGAACAACGATATAAAACCAATACTTCATCACATATTAGCTACAGTTCCATTAAATCGAATGATTCGTTCATACAAAATATCGATATGAATCAGGCGCGCGCGTAGTTTTGACGCGTTTTCTGATTGCAAACGATTTTGTATAGTTAAGTAACGCCGGGTGGTTGGCTCTTGAGTGGATGATAAGTAGCAAATTTCCATGGGCATTTCCATGCTTCGGAGACCACACAAGTCTGTTGTCGTCGTTAGGCAACAGTTGTTAAACTTTAACGGATTGTTTTTAAGTGGTTAAATATATGTTTATACATACATATATGGACCAACTTAATAACGTATGTATGTTGTTCGGGATGGCCCGACGTATTCTAGCGACTTTGTTCAGAATTACATAAAATTTAGTAGGTAACATAAACGTATCATGGCGCCTATTATCCCTGAACAGACAGGCAGAGGAGTGTAATACACTTTAAGATACCACTAGTAACGTATAGGTAAGCCTATTGCCATGCATCGGGCACAGTTCTAAGCTGCGAGCCAATACTAGAAAATCTAAGTGTAAAAAATCTAATAATACCCGACCCGGGATTTGAAACCAGGACCTTTCGATTAGCAGTCGCTCTTGCAACCACCCGATCAACGAGGTAGTCAGTTAAATGAAATACAATAAAATTTTGTATTACAAAATTGTTATAAAATTTCTTGTAGCGGCCGGAGTCTGGATATGTGCCCGGTGTATGTCAATAGGCTCACCACCTATTCCATAGTGGGACGTAAACGTAACTGATGAAACGTGGGAGTGTTCTGCATTCCTCTGCCTAACTCTTGGGGGATTACAGGCGTGAAGTTACGTATTGTTTATAAAAATTTTATTTCAATACCAATAACTTAATACAATAACAGTAACCAAATATGTTTATTTATATTTTCCTTCTACTCACTAGACGTATTTAAATGTAATCATAAACACAATAAATTTAAAATATGATATGGAATTATTTAAATATTAAGTAACGTAATTTGTATATATGTTGATATAGGGGAGGTTTAAAATAAAACACTTTTATTAGTAAAGTCTACATAATATTAGTATTATTATTACATAGGGCACAGAACACCATGTGTTTAATTATTCTACTCTTACAGATCTAAAGTCCTCCATCTACTACATCTGTTCATACACTCGCACCGATTTTGTAGACTCTTGGCAAAGACTACATGACATCATTTATACAAAAAGTTGGAGAACTTTTCCGCTTATCACATAATTTAGGAGTATTACGTTAAGTTAGGTTAACCCATGATGTAATTCAGGGTAGCCAAGTTACGTAACCAGTAACTGAACATATGTAAATGTATTGGAAAGAAAAACTTCAGAAACGCAATGTAGTTCGCCATAAGCGCGAAAAATGTATTCGAAAATTTATGCTTCTACTCGTATTAACACACGCTGGTACTAAACTTTCCTTCCGAACTCGTGCTACGTTCTCAGATATATGATAGTTTAAGTGCCGTACTTTAAGAAGCGGAACTTCACACGGGAAGACGTGCACGTTGTGTGTAGTTAGGACGTTGGTAAAGTGTAGTAATGATATTTAGAAATACAAAACGTAATGCTACTTGTTTTGTTATTATTTGTCAAATGATTCGTAAAAGGATCGAAGTTGAGACTCGAGAGTTGGAACATCCGCTTGCTGTCGTACAACTTAGAGAACGACGTTTACTGGTCACTGGTGACCCAATAAGGGTAGCCCGTAAGGGACCTGGCGTGAGGATATTTATGTATGGCCAATTGTATACTTTGCCAAGATGCCAAAGAATTTCATGTCCTTAACGAAATGGTGTCATTTTGTCTTAAATTCATTCACAATCAGACAATTTATGCAAACTGTTGTATTTTCGTGACATTATTGTTATAAATATTTTTAACAATCATTATGATCTAAAATAATGAAATGTAATGTAAATAATTGTAAAAAATAATGAACAGATTTGCATATTATGGTTCTTTTATTAACTGGTGAAATGTGGGAATGTTCTACATTCCTCTGCCTACCTCTTCGGGGATTACAGGCGTGAAGTTACTCTTTAATCTGGTTCTTTTATAATTTATGAATCAATAATATTATCCTTGATAACTTCTTATAATTACACAGCAAGGTTTAAAATATTGTTTTTTTTTTTATATTAAAATTTACTCTAAGGCCTTGATTTTAGAATAAAAAATAACATGCTTATTTGTACCCTAGTAGCAGATTTACCTAAAAAATAACAATACGATAAGGAAACAATATTTTAAATCTAATATTATAGCACGCACTCTCGACTGCGCTAAGAACATAATGTTAGGGCATGTGTTATACTTCCTTCATACATGTACCACAAATCATCGTCATTATCAGACTATGTCTATCCACTACTGGCCATACGCCATCCCCTAAGAGCGCCATCGCGCCCTATTTTCGCCTTGCCGTATCTGGCTTCTGCCTACAGCCTATCGCAGATCGTAATCTTACGGAGGGCTACCTAATACCACAAATAAGATAAATAAATATACATACCACTTTACTAAAAATAATACAACGTACAAAAATTAACCGTTAATCGGTGTAGTTATTAAATGTTGTTCCTGCACAATAATCATAAAAAATATCTGATCGGAGCAAAGTTGGTGAAAGGAAACGCAAAGAGCATGCAATCAATGATGGGCCTGTCTAAGGAAATGGAATAAGGCGATCTATAGCGGAAATTAATTTGTACGGATCATTAAATTAAAGGCAGCTTTCTACGAATGTTCTTTAAAGAATTGCCTCCGCTGCGAATTGATAATGATGAAACATAAGTCGCAATAAATTACTTTTTCTATGAATAGATAATATTCTGAGATAACAATTTAGTTAGATTATTCTCTGACTACATATTTCAACTGCCTCGTGGGTCGAATATTCGCAATCCCAACCGCTGAGCTAAAGGTACTGGGATTAATATACTGATCGAATTCTATTCTACTTTTCTAACTTGAAATTATTAGCATTAACTCGGAATCGAGATCTGTGCTTGGTGTAAAACATTCACCATCTATTCCTTGGTGGGACGTATAACGTAACTGATAAAATAAAAATCTTCAGCAGTCTTCATCATTCATCATCATCGTCATCAAGACTATCTCAGTCCACTGCTGGACGTAGGTTCCCCCAAAAGAACGCCATTGCGCCCTGTCCTCAGCTTGCCGCATCCAAATTCTCCGTGCAGCTTTTCGCAGATCGTCATCCCACCTGGCCGGCGGGCGACTGTCGCGTCTACTCCACAATACAATCGTTATCATCATCATCAGCCCATCGCAGTCCACTCCTGGACATACACTCCCTTGAGGGGTTATGCCCATAATTTATTTTCTCATAATATAATAATCTATATAATGTTACAAAGGCTGAATATAATTGCAACCACTCAGGTGATGTGGCTTCGGAACACAACCGACACGGCGCAGCTCCTCACAGTGGGGCCGGCACCCTACGCCGGGGACAGCAGAGTTGCTGTTAAGTACCAGTACCCGAACAACTGGAAGCTCAGCATCAACCCTGTGAAGAGGGCGGATGCGGGAGTGTACATGTGCCAAATATCCACCCACCCACCGAGGACTATATACGCCAACTTGACAGTGTTACGTAAGTATTTATGATCTGGAACGCTTTGCGAACATTATCTCGTTATTTATGTGCAAATGTAAGAGTTAGTTTAATTTTTGGAGTGAGCTAAATCGTAAATAGAGCCACAAAGATAGTTTAAATGTTACGGACAAACTTATCTTAAGATCTTGAGTTATTTTATACCATATGAACCAGTTTTTCAATGCAAGATTTCACTTGCAAAATACATTGATTTTTTATAACTACACAATAAGTGTGTTTTCCTGTTTAATATAATATAACTGTTATATTGCATTCTATTATACCGTTATTCAATAACTGAAATGGTCTTTACATATATTATAAACACTTTGTATATTGTATATTTTAATAGAATTTTGCGCGTGATACATTTTGCACCATGGTAACTTGAATTTTTATGATACATCCGTGATATCGTTCATAGTAAAAAGATACATTATCATGTGAGAGTAAAAAAAATGTTTAACCATCTTTATGACAGGTAATAAAGGCGAGCTAAGATCTTTTGAGATCGTTTATACGCTTCCCATTCGGGCGAAATGAAGTGATGAAAACCGATACACAGGGGAAATATCTGCGTTATACTGAAATGAAATTCGCACACTCCTGAGTGACAGTCGCCTCGTTTACCGTGATTTATATTAGCCGTTCCGCCTTCGAGATTAGATCGATATTTTCAAGTAACTGCCTATTTTGCTACAAAATAGCCCACAGTTTTAATAATCCAGCATTCGTAGTGGTTTTAATCAAAATTTATCCATTAAAACGTTCAATTTATAGTTAGAGAATTCGAATGAAATTCAACGGCCATTGCAATTCACTAGTGATACGTTCACCGAATTTCGCCGTCGTGTTGTCCGTAAATTATTCTTGTTTGCTCATTGGCTTCGGAATACATTTAAGTTAAACTGACACTTATACTGAATACTTAATTGACTCCCAAAATTGTACACCAAAAATATCGTTGCCTATTTCTGACTTAAAAAAGTATTTTATTTTATATTTGAAAGAAGATTAAAGTAGGGAAGCCTTTTTATATTAAACACTATAATTGTTTATTACCGTCGTTCAATTTTTCTTAAAATAAATAGAATTTCAAATAAAAATTCTGTTATATAACAATAACCATGAAGGTTCGAATTCGATGAATGAAAAAGATTAGATATGTTTTACATTTGTGAAAATGAAAATAAATATTGAGACTAAATCCCAAAAGGATTGTCAACAGCCTACGTTACGTATGAGTTGGCAACAAGCCTAACGACGGTAGCAAATTTATAGTTCCTAAGCCTTTAGTAATGAAGGTCTAATCACGTTTCGTAAAATCTATGTATTGTTTCGCAATAAAGATGATAATGATCCAAGTATATCGCTACAAGGCCCTTTATTATGCAATTTCTCACTTTTACAGCGCCAGTTCTGACTATAAACGGTGATAACACTCACGAAGATAAAGACAAATACTATAAAGCGGGGAGTTCTATAAAACTATGCTGCGTTATTGCAGATGAATACATATACACCTTAAAAACTAAGACAGCAGCAACTGTAGTTACTAAAGCACCAACAACGACTACAGTTGCAACTACAACAACAGCGGAGCCAACGACAAGAATGAGCACGATATTCAATAGAGTAGATTTAATGCTAAATAAAAGTTGGAGCGTTGAGACCACGACGATCACATCAACGGTTAGTATAAGCACAACTACTAAGAGTACTGTGGAAATGAAAAGCACGACGGCTATTACAACTTTGCAGCCGGTAACACAGCCGGTCGTTAACAACGTATATGGGCTATCGTGGAAAAAGGACGGAAAAGACTTCAATACTGTTACGTGGCTCAACTTGAGGTAAGAATTAAACTGTACCATTTTAATGGTTTTCTTTGAGATTTGGTCCAACATTTATACTCGGTGTATGTCAAGATAATTTAATTCTTCAAAATTATTATGTACGAGTACATTTTACTGTCACATACATTCGAAATGAAATGTCTAGCACAATTTATTTTATCTAACACTCGTCAAAGATATTTAATCATTTCTGAACTCACAAGTTTCTCCGTCTCAGTCGCTGATATATTAACAAATCATGTTGTTACGATATACCATCTAATGATAATATTCAGTGTTTGAATATAAATGAGGCTATATTCAATTTAGTTCTTACATTAAAACTGGGCTTTTTGCTCAAGTTCGATATTTATATCTATGTATTACATGTGTTATATAAAACGTCTCAAACAATTGTGACTGCGGTCTTTCTTAAACACGTTTTCGATAGTCAGAAAACAAGTCACGTATACAGTTTATTGTTTTCCTTGTTATCAAATCAGCAAGTATCGCCTAGGGTTATAGTACCACGCATCTTTATTTATAGCGGGTAGAGACATCCTCTCGTGTAAACTGTTTGAGGATTATTGGGATATCACTAGTACCCTAGCCTATTCTGAGGATATTAAAGACATTATTATAATCCCATGGCAAATTGTTTTGGTGCGGATACAAATATTTTCTTCATATTTGTACGTTTAGTATTACAATGAGCTTTATCCTACAAGATTATATTTCATCAATTCAATTATAAGTATTAAGGACACTAAAGAGCAAATTATTTACATACAAAAAAAGTGTTTCCTTATAAAAAAAAATGATCTATGTATTTCAATAAGAATATTCCTTTCAAGGAAAATATTCGAATCCTCGTCTAATGTCCTACCTCATCTGTTTCTTGTGATTAAGATTCTCGATAAGAATATAGTGAATGTTTATTCAATATATGTATATAATTACATCACCACGTAATCTGTCAGTTAATAACGTGGCATCACCAAAGTTTGCGGTTAATTATGTTCAGTTGCTAACCGCAATTACAATTGCAGTGCCACAATCAGCGTGACATCAGCGTCACAGAATGACAGTGGGACATACACGTGTCACCTACTCAACCATTCTCAGGTCACCGTCTACGTTCATGTACTGACAGGTAAGTTAAATGTCATATGTGTCAATTCGGAAAGCGTAATACATTAACACCGGGTTGCATCTTGGAAAATATTCGCACGAAATTCAAAAATGTAAAACGTAAAAACGTTTTACATTTTTGTATGTACAAAAATGTAAACGTACAAAATGTAAAATTTTGTATTTTACAAAAATGTAAAATTATAAAATTTACGTATTCAATAAAAAGTAGTACCTAATTAAAGGTTTTAATTTAAGAGTAGGTAATGGGAAATATTACTTAATGTTATCATTAATGTAGAATGTAACAAAGACCCATTTATGTTAATTTTACCGTATTTGATTATATAAAAAATATGAATAAAAAGCTTTTTATTTTAGCAACTGAAACGCTATTCAGGAAATTCAGTCTAATGTATTTGCATAACCCCGGTTCATTACGTTCCGCCGGACAGATATTCGGGCTAAATGTAAGCTTCGTACATTTGAAATGAGGAATGTTTTCTGTTAGGAAGTAAAAGAAGGAAGCAGAGTAACGAAAATCAAGTATGAGGCAGTTTTCTCTATAACTCAGGTTTCTTTTTAATGGATACAGGCGCTACTCCGAGCTGCTATGTATAATCGCTAAAAATACATATCTCGTACTAATAAGCACAGCACTTTTCTAGTTGAAAATTACAAGGATTTATCAAATATTTTTCGAAGTCTTAATAAATTGTACTATCATTATTAAGTATGATGAATTGGCGCTTGATTGAATTGAAATTGGCGCGCTTATAATTTTTCTAAAGAAGTTTACTAATTGACACCATTTTTTTCAAGGTGAGAACCAAGCCGCTGTCCACCACGGCACTTCCAACAAAGGACCGCTCTTTTGGCGCGCACAACTTCTATTTTTAATTTTATTGGCATCACTTTTGTCGTTTTTTATTTGAAATGCCTAGCCGTATGTACATAGGCTTATAAAATTCGTGGCACCAAATTGAATTACAACCATGGTACCTGATTTTGCGATTTGCAAATGTATGTAACAATTTGTGGACATGAAAGCCAAAGAGTACAACGTAATATGTTATAAATGTTAAAGAAAATTGTTTTGACAGTGTCTATCGCTTACAACATTCATTGCAAATGTTTCCTATGGTCGTAAATAATGAAACTATTATTCATATCATATTTAATCCAACTCCGAAATACCTACAGTGAAATGTAAATCGAGAAAATTTAAATTAATCACGAATGATACATTGGATGGAAATGATCGGACCACGAAAATACTTTTCGTTGGTAACATTTTTGCTTGGTGATTTTATTAGTCACTACTTCCATATACATTGGACCAAAAAGAAATTTCCAGAATAAATAAGAACCAATTAAATTATTATCTATCTGACCTGTCGCTGATTTCAAAATAAAATAGATTGGCAGTTCCGTTCTATATGATAGAATCTTTCTTACACTTTAACATTCTTAAATTAAAACATTTGTATATAACTTCATAAGTTATTGATTAAAATAATAAAGTAAAGTGACATTTAATAAAACAATTCACGTTTCAAAATTAAAAAAACTGAAGCTACTCGATCTATTTTTGTGGGCATTCGTTTTATATATCCCGAAATGCATTTTATTTCATTGCCAATGATAACTACGAAAGAGGCGATCATTTATAATAGCTTATAAATTATAAAGTATTCGTAAAGACGTTAGATTTAAGTGTACGACATAATATTAAGCGTTAATGATTCATTAATGAAATATGTACACTACACTGTACATAAAAAAAATTATTATCATTGTCATCATCATTAATATATTGAACCATAATACATACATACATATATACATACATACATATATTAGAATGTACACGTAATCTTGTGTCATATGTTAGGTTAATACCTTTGTCGCTGTATTTAATACGATTTGTACAGATAAGCACTTACTGTATTTGTGTTTTTGAAAAATAGACATTTCGGTTGTAATGTATTGTAAAATATATGTATTTAGGTTTTACAAGAGGCAAAGCCGTATTATACCTACTTTATCTGTAAGATATTTTATATGTTGTTGCACTTTTTTGTTACAATACACCAATTTCTTATCTGTATACAGAAAATTATGATTAATAAATGTAAAACTAAAAATAAACATACTACGTACATAAACACATAGTTCGTTTTATTGAAACTCCAGAGTAACTATTTAAATGCTTTTAGTGAAAATGAACGGCAATATCAGCCTCTTTGGTATGAAGAAAATCACCAACCATACAATTATAATCAAATGGTCTTAAATATCGCGAATAATATATTTTCTACATATATCTGAATTATATTGTTTTTTAGTAACACCGGCCACTTATCATTTATCATCATTATCACTTTTATTGTCCAACTGTTGGACACCTGCCGGAACGGGTCTCCTACCAGGATAATAAGGTTTAAAGCAGTAGACCTGCCACGTTGGTGGCAGTATTATTTTAATCATCTATTAGATTAATAAAATATAATAAACGAGGGTTTAGTTTCTTAATATCTACAATAAGGTTTAAATAAAAAGTTTGTTTGCCAATAGAATACGATTCATAATCACAATAGGCGAATAACAATACCGTACCTGTTTATAGAATCAGTGAAGCATGTTAACAAAATTTGAATTTCTCTCATGTTTACTCTTCACCCACTGTTAACATCTAATGCTATGTATTTAGGCGACGCCGATACTTTCGTATTATAACTTGATATGTGTATATTCATCAAAAGGAGTGTTACAAAATCTTTCATATATTACCAAAATTTAATACACTTCTTTGATTTCTTCTTTTAATTTTATACATACATAAGCAACATATTACTTTTAATATCACCATCAATCCATTTACTATTTTACTCTAAGACACGTGTATCCTCCTAGAATGAGAAGGGTAAGCCATAGACTGTCAGGTAGGGCAAGGTCGCAGTGGGGAATTTCATCCTTGTTAAAGAAGAATATGGACAACTTTAAGGCGTGCACGTTTTCTCACGATGTTTCATTCATCTTTACTGCACGTGACGTGTAGTTCCTGAAAGACAATCTTATAAAATCAAATATGTGTCGCAGAGACTTGAACAAAATATTTTTTGGTTCGCAATCATTGATTGAGACGCAACCTGATTTGATAGAAAACCAAAAAACAATGTTTGATGGTTATGAGACTTATATACAAATAGCCAGTAGTTATATCATTGTCGACACAGGTATGTATATTTTTTCTATTCAAACGGCGATTATTATATAATATTGAGTCGAGACAATGCCCTCTCAAATTATTGGACATTCCATGTTATACTTACAAACGTGTACATTTCTTCAGGTGTTTTATGTAGTCTCATAAAGCTTTGACCCATCGATATCATACTTCGCTCTCATGTAGAAAATGAGAAACACGGCCGACGACGCGGAAAATCAATTATATAGTTGAGATCAGAGTATAACAAAGAAGCATTGCTTTGTGATGTTTCTGTCAGAAACTACAAGTTCCTTGAATGTTCAGACAATATGAAAGTTCGTTTCACCCCTATAATATGGAAAAATATATACACATGTGTTTTATTTTATATGTGTTTTATATACTGTAAACTTAAAACTATTTATCATATTTAAACCTTGTACAAGATTCTACTTATTTTTATAAGAAATATCTTCTAGCAAACCCAGGAATGGAAAGAAAATTTGGAAATTTAGACAAACATGATGATATATTTACATAACAGAATAAAATTGACGATGTAATGGAATATTTAATAACAGCTTGTCCTTTTAAGTTTTTACTACAATAGGTATTTTCAGAGATAAAAAATACATTTCACTACACTTCCCTTTTGAATCTTCATTAACTAAATAGCGTGAAAAAGTCAGAATCCTTAAATTACTAGTTCTGACCCAAATTCCAAAGTCAAACATGTGTAGCACGCAGACCACCCATATTTATTAACGAACAGTACAATAACTGAAACACGTCACTTTAAAAATTAAATACGCTTGTGTCAATTTTACACTCAAACAATACGAAAATATTTTCGATCCATCGACATTTCGTATTGTTCACGTATTTACTACAGTAAAAAATTGTTTCAGTGAACAGTTTTATTCGTGTGACATAAATTACTCGACATACAAAGCGAACATCGTATGTATTAATATTAGTGAGTGCATTACAGATGCAAAAATAAACAAAATTGTTCATAACCCATATACTACGCGCGTAACATAGTATTTGAAGTAGACAGATAATAAGAAGCCTTATTATTTTTAAAAAACGTAACATCACTCGTGTAACCCCGAAAGAGGTAGGCAGAGGAGTGTAGTACACTCCCACGTTTCACCAGTTAAGCTGTGGACGTTCTTTGGCATAGGTTATGCCATAAACTGTGCATGTATCCGGACTCCGAGCGACTACTAAAAAAGTGCTCGACCCGGGATTTGAAAACAGGACCTCTCAATCGGCAATTGCGCTTGCGACCAGCATGACTAACGAGGAAGTAATGAATAAATATTCGAAAATATTTATTCATTACTTACTGCCTCATTTAATAGATTCGCTTTAATCAGATCGACAACCTTACGCAGACATGAGACGTGATACACAAAACTGAATAAATAACATATGACTTTGACAAGAGTTTTAACTTCGATTCCCAAGAGACACAAATATTTGTATGAGGTACGAATATTTGCTAAGATTTAGGTATGCGTGACTGTATTTGTACAAGGGCTCTTAATTAACTTGACGTCTTATTAAATCAAACGTAGCAATAACTTCTGTTTCAATTTTTATTTCAACCAAGACTTATGTATATTAAATATCAAATAAATAATACTAGTATTTGGTTTATTTGTCAAACAAATTAAATTAATGGAATTTATTAATGAATTATTGCCATTAATTTATTTGTCAAAAAAAGAATTAATTCGTATATCTGTATTTAACTGTGTAATTTAACTGTGTACCGGCTGAAATGGATACAATAGCGGCTTCTGTGAGGATGGAAATGAATCTACACACACACACACACACACACACACACACACACACACACACACACACACACACACACACACACACACACACACAC
>DWFO01000316.1:0-22035 GCA_018246595.1 Mimoniades nurscia nurscia
CAACGCAGGAACTATGCAGGTCGCAACTTGTCCACGAGGAGTCGGGGACCATCCGTGTTCAGCGCTGTTCCGCCGCGGTCGGCGCTGAATGCGGCGGAACAGCGCTGAACTCCATCTACAGCACTCGCATGACAAAACACACTTGTCATCATTTTCTATTCGCTTGCCGCGAAAGCTGAATAGACGCGGGAAGCTGAACGGACGCGTACGCGTCTCCATACTAAATCTTTGTTTTCTATGGACATACGCTGAATAGAGCTGAATAAGTGTGATTAGTCCCTTAGCCTACATGTGTATGGAGCTTATTTATTACAGTGTAGAAATGAAAATACCTCACCGTAATTCATGTCGCGATACCGCAATTATTGGAGATTAATATTTTTTTTTTAATATATTTGTTGAACTTTAGAGATTAAAAAAGGTCATCTTTGTATCGGCCTTGTTAATTGGTTTCGAGAAACGGACATGTCCGCTTACAATCTATTATACATAATGTATAATTGCTTTAGAATTCATGGAATTAAATCATTCTGCCTTCACGCTGCATGATGGAAGCTTGAAAACGATGTATTAATAACGCAATCCCTGTCATCCTCAAAGAAATAGGCGGTGAAACAGAGAAGTGTGGAACACTGCCACGTTTCACCAGTTACTTCGACGACCCACTATGGAATAGGTGGTGGGGCGGGCCTAATGCCTTGCACCGGGCACATACATGCAGAATCCGAGCCGCTACACAATCTAAATTAGAATAATTTAATATCGCCCGAGCCGGGATTTGAACCCGGGACCTCCCGATAGGAAGTCGCCCTCGTAACCAACACGAGTAACGGACATAAATAAATAATAACACGTTAAAATATATCTTTTAATCACATGCAAGTACATAACTCTTGAAGGTGTATATATTTTTCAAATTAGGTAGACAAGGAACATTTCCCACGCGTCGGTAGCAGTTCATACCTCAAGCGCACTTATTCATGACTGAACGTCAATCATACATTACCAAGTAATTATGGGAATCGTTCCCGCAATTGCAAATATGTTATAATCTGCTCCGTTAACATTTAAACTCGGCGCACGGACCACATTTACACGAGCACTTCGCGTCGAACATTTTTTCCCCAAATATTAATAGTTGGTAACGAATGAAATATGTGAAGCGCGCCCAACGAGCACAGCCGATGCGAATGTTTTAAACGTGTCGCACGCGTGTGAATAGCCTCGCCAATAAGATTAAACTTGTGTCCCGGCGCGTCGAAACACTCGTTTGGGGCGTCCACTTTATTGCTGGGGCTCTATAGAATGTCCATAAATGTCATTTCAAATAAAAGAGCAAGTCGCGATCGAATGCAGAGATCAAAATCGTCCGTTGGACCTCCACCCGAGCGCTGCGTGCGCTGTGCAGATACCTGCCTAATATTATAATTCAAGTGACGAATCCTCCCTCAACGCTCAGTGAGAATACCGCGTGTAGGTAGGTAGGTACATTGGGTACGTACGTTGTTACGCCTTAATGTCAAGCGTTTCATTAAACATTCTAATTGAAACATAATACCGGTCATACACAGCTGATGCCATGAAATTTAAAAGTGAACATATTTCGTTATTATTATGTATTCTAAAATGCAGAAGTTATTACATTTTTATACATACCTAATAAACAATTTTGTTCACAATAGCAGCGAGCACAATAGAGCATTTTATAAATGTTAGAATGCTTACGACTTCGCTGCAATATAAAATAATACTTATATGTATGTCATTAGGCATTAGTAAAATATAAAAGATATTAAAGTACATATATATTTATACGTTTATATGTAGTTTATCAGACGTCTGGTTACCATACCACAAGCTCTCTTGACGCTTACTTTGGGATCAGACGGCCATGTGTGGAGATGTCCCGGATTATTATATTATATTATTATTATTATTAGGCGATTTTTAATGGTACCTTTAAATAATACATAATGATACCTTCTTATGTTTTTATTCTACACTTAATAGTATACTATACATATATTATTCTGTACTCTTCTAAACCAATAAAGTAGCTCGTTAGTAAGTAGACACGTTATTTAGAACAATATTTTTTCTTCTAAAGCTTTCATACCTGTTGTCTGAACAAAATGCCGGGTACGGGACGCGTCGCTTTCTTGCAGCATTCTAATTCTAATTTCTAAGTAAGGACAAAGGTGCGATGCTCGTGCCCGCCGACGACGGACACGCCTCTTCGGCCCACACAATACACGCGACAAAACCTACTCCGTGCACCCGTGCCGTCTATCTGAGCCGTGTTCCGTGTTCCGTATGACATTCATTTAATCATCAAAATAACTTAATAAATTGTAACGGAGAGAAACTATAAACCCCATTAACTGTACGTGTCTAACAGACGATGATCATAATAATATACTCAGCGGTCACTCGCTGTGCCCACTTCACCTGTATATTGCTATAGTGTGACCGTTTAAAGTAAAAATATTTGATAAACGGTGTTACTGGAATCTCAAATTATGTTATCATTTTTGCATCTTTTATATGTGCTAAAGTAGCAGTTGTTTAATGGCTAAATTCATTTGCCAGAGGACGGCGTCAACGGTAATCGCAACAATATTCGCATAAACATATTCAAAACGTATTTCGTGTATCCCCTGGTTGCTGAACCGTCTACCTCGCTCACTCCGATTAAAATTTTATTTTCTTTCTTTATCGGTTCTCGGATTCGTTGCCATTTGCCGATGGAATGTTTTCTCGTTACTTGAACTGCGTCATCAACCACGTTTCTAGTTAAACGTAACCAACCATTTTGCCATTCAAAGCCAAAACGGAGAATGTCACAAGGTACCTGGCTTATCTCACCGCGTGACGTACTCCGGGCACACGGATTCGCCGCCGAATACAATATAAAGATTAAATCAAAACCAGAGATTAGACACGTCACGCGGTTAAGCCTTAGAATTCCGAAATTGTTGTCAAATAGGATTTATTTTGTATATAGTCAGCTGCTGCCTATGTTCGGTGTTTTAGATGACACCTCATATCTATCTTTCCTCATTTTATAATTCATACGTTAATACATACAAGTAACATCACGCCTGTAATCCCCGAAGTGGAAGGCAGAGGAATGTAGAATACTCCCACGTTTCACCAGTTACTTTTAAGTCCGACGATGGAATAGGTGGTGAGCCTATTGCCATATACCGGGCACTTATCCAGACTCCGAGTTACTACTAAAATCTAAATTAGAAAATTTAGAAATGCCCGACCCGAGAATCGAACCCAGGACCTCCCGTTCGGCAGTCGCACTTGTAACCAACACTACCAACGAGGCGGTCAATGTCGGTATTTCAAATTTATTTAATCTGAAATGTACACAAAATAAAAAGGTAACAGACGACCGTATTTGATTTTGTTTCGCCGAATGAAAACATTGAAAAAGTCTTTAAAAAATTCTTAAAACTCTTCAGTTTCATTGTTCGAATGCCTGACATTGCAAGTTCATGTTAAACTTGCACCATTCTTGTTTCAAGACCTTTCTTGAGAAAATACCAGTTTACTTTAATATTTATCATCGTGTTTATTTTAAAATTGTAATAGTGTTTATGCTTTTATCGTTTTATATATTGATGATATACAATACTCTTTCTAAATCTCAATACAGTATGAGTCACGATTATTTTTATTAAAAAGTCTAGTGAACATATATATATTTTATCGCAGTAAATATTAAACGTTTGTAAGCTGATTATGAGAAAATAAACACTACAAGTTGTTATTGAAAACGAGGTGGTATATTTTCGTGAATTTGCTTTTGCAAGTCAATAGATTTATAGATACGTTGAGTAATTATATATTTTTGTAGACACTGAGCTCACAGCGAAGATAAATAGAATTCATCATCATCAATCCTTTGTTGGACACCGGTTTCATCACCGAATGAGAAGGGTCAAGTGCACAGTCTCCCAAACTGGCCAAGTACGGGTTTTCAGACTACACACGGATCAGCGAACACTAGAGATCTTTAACTCGTGCCAGGGTTCCTCGGCACATTAATCGCCGACGTTGCCGCGAGAGATACTTAACCTTTAAAATGCGCCTGTTGAATCTGAAAAGAAAGAAGAGCGCGCCAGGATTTAAACCCCGATCTCTTTAAACGAAACGCGGCTGTGGGGGTTGTATTAATTTATTATTGAAGTAATTCAATCTGTCTGTATGTAACGTTTCGACCTCGAAATCGTTCAACTGGTATTTAATTTTTTTTAGATGCAATACACACATTTAAGAGATATGGAATTGTCAAATGTTTTCGAATATGCTAAAGCGTGCCGTGGTATTGCTCAGTGAGGCCGATCGGAACGGTCGGGTGACGGCCGGTGCTTCGTAGGCGTGCGGACCTTAAAAATTATTTCTTTTACTACGTTGTACCAACATGAAAAAATAAATTCTGGGTGAATACTATTGGTTTAAAATAAACAACTCTATAGAGTTTTTCTGACTTAAAATGTCTAGTAGTAGCTGAGATACCTACTTGATTTGTGCCGAATGTATATGTTGGTAGGCTCACCCCTTATTCCATGGCAGGATATAATTATATAACGTAATCGTTGAAACGTTGTAGGACACTCTTATGTCTACCTCTTAGTAGAGATGTTACGTTTTTTTCGTACGCCCCTTGTCACACTAATCCGTGCGCGCAGTACCTACGCCTAAAATGGCCTGCAAAGAATTATTCTCACGTATCATTATATTTACACACTCGTACATATGTATGTGTATTTATTTATCTTTAATGTGTGCGTAATAATTATGACAAGCAAAAACGTTAATTTAATACTTACTACGTAAGAACCCTACGTTCTTTACCCATCCTCGGACAAATAATAGTAATACTATATAAATGCATATATGTAATATCATCATTTGTTTATTACATAATATATTACCCATGGCCAAGTAATATACAAATTTTACAGCTGTACTAAAAACGAATTTCTACGTCTAAATACTTGTGAATATGAATTTCTCATCATTTGTTTCCCGGCATGAAAATAAATTTAATCACGAGCTTTTACATTCCATATTCCATTTGATATTCGTGTGCGTTCCAAAATTGAAAGCGTCAATTACGCGATACAGCCTTTCAAGTACACGGGCTCTACGTCGATACCTGTTGATTAAAATTAATTTCAATTAACTAGTTGCAAGCCGCTACATGTTTCGTAAAGGTTTTATTGTGTACTGTTTTAATTTACAGTTATGTATTGATACATAGCTAACCTAACATAGGTCACTACGGTTGGGTATTTGTTTATAAAATAAATAGAATCTCTATAGAGACCTCTACATGGGGCTTACCTAGTTGCGAAAGCCTGTGCTATGGTAACTAGGTGGCTGATGAAATACATATCTGTATATATAAAATATGTATATACTTTTATAGATAGTTACTTATTTTACACCCTTTAGGGTGTGAAAGAAATAACTCGTTTTAACGACAATTACGTGTAGTCATCATAGAAATAATTGTCGTAGGTGAGAGTCAAAACGTCGCCACCCCCGGCTTAGCAATCAAGTTTACTAATTACCGGGCCAGTCCAAGCAACTCCGCGAATAAGTATGTAACATTATTTTGTGATTCGTTTCATTATACCTATATTCGTTTCATTATACTATGTCTGATATAGTTTTTGTCATATTTTAGTGATGAGTTATTCTGTAAAACAACAAACATATGAAAGACCATATAAACCAAAATATATATGACACGGTAGCTAGTAAACTGCGTACTCGTATGTTTACGTCATACGGTCGCAAAAATGTACGCTCCTCTGAATAACGCGGACCAAGTGCGGTTAGCACTGGAGCCGGAGGGTTCCGTATCATTCTTTACTGTGTTTATTTTTGTAATAAAAAAAAAGTAACTTCACGCCTGTAATCCCCGAAGGGGTAGGCAGAGGAATGCAGAACACAGAATAGGTGGTGAGCTTATTGCCATGCATCGGGCACATTATTTTTGTAAGAATTCACGTCAACAGTATATTTGAGCATGAAGTTCCCTAAAGCATGCGAAACAAGCCAACCCACGTTAGGCCGGCGTCACACACTAGGTATGTCATTAACATGTCTCATTCTGCGAGTGGACCCGTGTGGTCCCAATAGTGGGGCGATAAACAGATCGATGACGGTGTGTACATGAGCTGCTAATTGTTGATTAATTATAATTATATAAATAATATAAATTATAATAATTGAGCTGCTAACGATTTCATTGAGAAATTGAAACACGTACCTATTTTATTTTTATTTTACTTAAAACTCAAAATTGCAAGTTATGACGATACCTTTAGATTTAAAGTATCGCAATACGTTCTTTTAATTCAATTAAATTTAATTAAAAATGCATTTATTCGAAATTAGTTCATTAGAACACTTTTTGTACGTCAAAATAGAAAAACCACCGTTACTGAAAATACCTCGCTATGGAGAAGAAGCGGCGAAAGTAACTCCATAGGTGTGCTTCTGCATCTTTTAATCGTGAACATATGGTCATCGGTATTTTGTTGTTGCACTGAACTTGGCATATGAACTGCATTGTTACTTACATAATGTTGTGTTGTTGACATTTTCTGTAGGCACCTAATATTACCTAATATAGGGTGTGATGAAAGTGATGGGTGTGGAAAGGGCATGCCAGGTCTGTAAGGGCATAGATTTGCGATGCTCCGTCTTTACCTTCTAATGGAGCTGGCTTTATATGACAATAACATTAATATGAACCGATTATTGAAAGAACATCGACCTTGATACACAGTTTCAATACAGAGTACTAATCGTGGGAAATGTGTTTGGAGGTGCTGAACCCTTTAAAAAAAAGTTACTTAAAAAACACGCCGTCGCGTCGTTTCAACGTTTAAATTTTTTTCTCGTTTCATTTTTCTCTCTTCTGTAAATTTCTGGAAAAATGTTCTGAATAGCTTCATTAGTTCCACGGAACGTGTCCACGTTTTCTCTGCGTTTTGCGAGGACACTGTTTTCCAGCCTCTATTTAATAATTGAATATTCTTAATTATGAGTACGTACAATAGAGATTGGTCTGTTGTAAGTGGAAGATGCGATCGTGCGCGACTGTACGCGCTGATGCACTATGACGATGTTTTACTTGTACTGTAGGATAATTATTTTAGGACAGATGTTGTAATTGAATACTGTGGTACATATGTATATAATAGTTTTATTCTGGTTGAAAATTATGTATATTTGAATTTATAAAAAATACTGATATAATTGATCTAAAATTTTCGCAAAGGTGTTCGAGTTGATCTTGATTCGCGGATAAAATACGTTGATAAAATACGCTTGTTTCTTTTAAATATGTGTGTTTTAAGATTAACTATCACTTGCTATATTCACAAAGGAATAGATCGTTAGGAAACCACACAGTCTTCTCCATTATTCGCGTTAAAACACGCACTTCGACTATGATTTTAATGGTCGTATTTTGTATATATGTACATGTATATGGCAACTTTTTGATTTTCAGCGTCACAAGTATACATTTTTGGTTCTACCACGGATTTGGTAATAACATAAGTCTGACGAATTGATGAATGCGAGAGTCCATTTATGTGGAATGTAGTTGTAATAGTGCCCGTTTGAACTACAAGTATCATCATGCTCTCATCGCTTCCAGTCTGACGTATGCCTTAGCGCGCCGTCCTTACGCGGTGTTCGAAAGCGTCAAAGGAAGTTCGTCAGCTAATTGAAAACCCAAATTATAAACTGTTCTCTCAAAACTTATCGTAACCGAAGATTCTAAATTTAAGTCTCCCGTCGAAAGAAGATTCGCATTTTGTGATGACAAAGGCCCCCAGTCTATTGTAATATTATGAATTGACAATGTAACGGTGTTTGGATAAAAATATGTACGTAGATTTACAGTGTATTAATTTTATTGTTAAATGTTTCGTGAGTGTTACACATGACTGAGAATTAAACGGCTAGACTCACGTATGTTTTTCGCGGTGGCGTGTTTTCGTATTAATTTTGTTTGGCGAATTGTTGTGGTATAATTATATATTTATTATGTGTACATCGTGTTTGTTTTGTGATATGATTGGTTATCGATTTTCCTATTTGAACAATAATGTGATTAGTAAATTCACTTTGTGCGAGTTTTATCATTTATTCATAGCTCGCATTAAAAGCAATATTTCAAAACGAGCCTTTTGATTCAGTGGTGAGTGACTTGAAGTAGTAAGAGGGGGTTGTGTATTCGATTGTTATTTAACATAAATACTTTTGAGATGACGCCCAGTAATTATCCTGCGTGTTGGTATAAAGTGCTAAAAATATGTATTTATGTAATTTTCTGCGTTTATTTTGTTACTTTATATCAAATGCCATCTGCCTCGTTGGTCGTGTTGGTTGCAAGTGCGACTGCCGAGCGGGAGGTCCTAGGTTCGTTTCGGGTCGGGCACTATTAAATATTCTAATTTAGATTTTCTAGCAGTGGCTCGGAGTCTGGATAAGTGCCCGGTATTTGCCAATAGACTCACCACCTATTCCATCGTGGGACTTAATAGTAACTAGTGAAACGTGGGAATGGTCTACATTCCTCTGCCTACCTCTACGGGGATTACAGGCGTGAAGTTACTTTTTACTTGTTGGTTTAATTGTTCTAGTATAGTGAACAAAGAAAAGTAGCTAACAGATAATCAAAAAGAAACAACGTCTGTTAAATCCACATATATGTATACACACATATGTATATGTAAAGAAAAGTAGCTAACAGACAATCAAAAAGAAACAACGTCTGTTAAATCCAGATATATGTATGTTACATATATATATGTAAAATTGAAATTTCTATTCATAATATCAAAATAACAGCTTTTAATTTGTACATGTGAAAGTTTACACGGTACATATAACAAAAAGAAATTTTTAGAATTTATGTTAGTCTGTCTGTCTAACTCTTTGTTCTGGGTTATCTCTGAAACGGCTTCACCGTTTTCAACACCACTTTTACTGTCAAATAGTTAATTTTATGAGCAATAACTTAGGCTACTTTCATTTTAGAAAAAAATTAGGTTATGTATAAAAAAATTACAACTGATGTAATACAATTTGACTGGGCCGGTTTTGATGGGACATTCACTGACAGTTACCTGATATTATAAGGAGTTTTATATTTTTATATTTTCTCTTACGCGAATGTAGTCACAGGATCATCTAGTTTAGAAATAAATAAAGAAACATGCATGAAGAATCACAGGATCTGTTAATAAAAATTGACTGTATGTAGTGTAATATATGAGTTTGTAACTTCATAATAAGAAATGGTGAAAAAATTAAAAATATGGACATTTTAACAAAACATGGTCTCCAGTTTCTGGATATGAACGTTTGAAATTAATTATTCCCATTGTGGTGAAAGTTTAAAAACTAACGGATAAGCTGAATTATTGGTATTCTTAGGAACGGTTCTACTAACGAAAAATTGGTAAAAACCTTGAAACCAAAACACACACACTTCACATTTCACAAATAAACTAAAAGACAAATGCGTATTCAATACATCGTATCCTATTCTAAGGCGTACAGCACAAAGTTGAATACAGTCGCAGCGTCATGAACAGTTGTAACGTTACTGCTATTTTTAATGCAAATCTAAAGTCACAGAAGTTTGTAATAGTTTCCAACGAACAATATTGCAAGGTCAATTTTAGTTTCAACTTTAACTGCACGCACAATTGTCATTTTCCTTAGTTTTTGCTAAGCCTTTCAATAAAACTACACAGTATTATACGAGCTACCCTACTGTCAATTAGGATCCAATCGAAATAACTTTTATTATTCAGAGCGCATAAATTTCAGACGTGTGATAAGAGGGCCTATTAATGCCCTTTCTAACCGAAAGTCTATCTCGAAACCATATTCATTCACGTTCCTTTTAAAGGTGAACACCGTTGGTCAGTTAGCGCTACGCTAAGCACACTTTCTCGACGTAAGTAATCAAATCTTTGCCTTCAGCAGTAGTAAAGGTGATCGGAATACATAAATCAAGTGAACGGCACGTGATTGAATTCAAGATCAAGCCAATACACAATCCCCCTCGACAAGAACTCATTACAATGTACCCAAATTCAATTTACGGTTCCAACCACATCATAATATTTCATCCCATGCGCGAGTTTAATACGTGTAACCTATATATTATGAATCGGATTTATTCCATCTTTACTTTCAGATATAAGTAGGTATAAATTTACATATTAAGATTATAGAAAAATGTCTACCAAAGGCGGATTTTTCCGAGACACAATGATTGGAAAAAGTTGCTTCGAATGCGATCTTTATTATAATATTCTTATATTAAAGGTCGTTTTCCTGCTACCTTACATTGATATCGATTTTTCAATATTGTTAATTACGTCTTTGATATTGGTCTTTTGATATCATCGAACGTAATTTTTAGTTTATATCTAAGGTAGTTAAAATGAAAACCCGGAATGAGACTAATTAAAAGGGGATTTAAACTTTTTGGAAGCTAATGCGCTCTACATCATTGCTCGCTATGGGATGTACCGTTTTAACGGTTTGCGATTTTGGAGTGGCAACGCACCTGAGAATGATTTTAGGTATGACTTAAATCATGTCAAAGTAAAAGGTGAAACGTGGGAGTGTACTACACTCCTCTGCTTATTTCTTCGAGGATTACAGGAGTGCAGTAAAGAAGTTACGAATGTCAAAAAAATATGTAAAGAGATTACGTAAAGTTCTTAGCATTTGCTCCACAATCGCTCGTCGAAAGCGGACTATGCAAACGAATCTAAATATTTATCACATACACTCCGCCATAAAATACAAGTAGTTGCAAATTTTTAAATGCCACACTATATGGACCATATAAACTTAACGTCGCTTTCCGCATAAACATATATATGTGGATAATTTTATTAAGAGTTCTATATTTTTGTTCTATTATTTACTACACATATTGGAAACTGATAATTTATTGTACCAAATGTAATCGATGTTACTTGTTTTATTGTTTTCGATTTGAAGCGTATTTTGATACTAAAATTAACGTATTGAAATATTATTTATATCGTATGATTTTTAATCCGGCACATTTATCAAAATGTAGTTAACAGAAAGTAAATTTCATTCATAACATGTCATTACCCTTAAATTAAACTGATGTGCACTATAAAGTTGATTTGATTGGCAGTTTTGCCTTAAAGTAAATAACATGTAACATTACGCCTGTAAATCCGAAGAGGTGCACAGACGAGCGTAATACACTTACATGTTTCATGAACCGGTTAACCATAGGACGTAACCACGCTTACATTCCACTATCATGGAACAAGATGGTCAGCCGTTATCATATCCCAGACGCAAATTCTGACTCCGAGACACTGCTACAAATTTCTACTAGAAAATTTAGTTACAAAAACCAAATAATACCCAACCCGGGATTTGCAACTAGGACCTGTCAATCGGCAGCCGTGCTAACAATCACTGGACCAACGAGGCAATATTCATTACCATGAAGTACCTTTATTAACAATTCTATTTACATATTAAGTAATTCAGCACTAACTTTATAGCAATATTTTGAGATTACATTGACAATATTTAGAGATACATGTTTATTAAAAATATGCAAATAATTACTAAAGATAGATAATCATCATTTAGACATAGGGAAGTAATAATGAAATATAAATACAGTGTGAAGGATATCTCCCTAGGATCTGTGGAGAATTATGTATGTATGAAAGGATTCAGAATAAACTTGAAATAATAAAACCATTAAACAAACCTCATCTTTTGACAAAATATTCAGAATAAAGATGAAGCAGACAATGACATGTCTAACTGAAAGTCAAAGAACATTTTCGGAAACTCATTCAATTGGAACTCGGAATTTTAACAGAATTTTTATTAGCCTGATATAAGCGTCTAACATTAACTCTCACCATCACCCTTAATTACAGCCTTATAGCCAATAGTTTAGGGCTTTGCACAAAATAAACAAATAAACTTTTTTTGAACGTCATTTGCATTAGTTGCGAAGTTCTTCGTACAGTAGAGAAGAAACCGTACGCTTGGCACTCCGCACTTCGTTCGCTGCAGATCATAATTTAAATATTTTTATATTGTGAACGAGAAGTTTGTTTATTTTTCAAATATTTCAGACCATTTGTATTTCCTGTTTTATTGTGGGACGTATAAAATCACAGGTGAATCGTCGAAGCATACTGCAGTCCTCTAACTACATCTTAGAGGAATACAGGCGTGTTGTTATATTTCCTATTAGCTTCAAAAGCATATTATCTAAAACACAACTTACTTTACTTAGAACAATATCGTAAACTAGGCACTCGCCTTGTTTAATTAGTCACAAAGCATCTAAATTTAATATGCGCTAGTAAAAATTTTAAATGGTCTTATGAGCGAGAAAGTATTTACCAAAACTGGTGTGCGTGTGTCATGTAGAAATGATGAATGTAAGAGAAACACGTCAACTTTGTAAGGATAGGGATATTGTCTGTATGTTTAGATCAGAAATATGTGTTTATTCCATGTGCTTAGTAATATCTATCTACTAAATAATGACAAATGAGTATTAATCATGCTTTCTAAATGTTGGAACAGAAAAAAAAACCGTTTTATTCGAAAATCGATTAACATTCTTTGAACCTTTACAATTCTATTTATATTTATTGGAGGAACATAGACTGTATATTGCTCTTTGCTACATTGCGTCTAGTATTCAAGATATTTGTTTTTCATTTTGTTACGTCGTGTATACAAGGAAAGGCGTTTTTTTTTTATCGTGGGGAAATCTGTCATGGATACCACTGCGCCACGGGGAGACGCAGATGGTTATGCCGGACTCGTACCGGCTAAAACCCCACGGTTTGACTTCTACCGCTTTGGGTGACTGGGACACAGGGACTTCTTTACTACTTCTGTAGACCCAGCCAGAAGAAAGGCGATAAATAAAGCAATTTATATGCACATATACGACCTCATTTGTTTTGTCATTCGTGAAGTAATATCGAAAGACAGATCAATTAATAACTTTTTTTTCCATTCTGTCATTGTTTTTTTTTCTAGATCAGATCTTAATATAAATTATATCGTTAACATGTTATTTCAGAACGGATGCTAAAAATTTATATGGTAGATATATGTATAAGTAGTTTTATGTAATATTAAGCCAATTTATTGTTAAGAATAAAAAGGCTATTACTTATTTATCCTCCTACTTGTTTGTAAGCAATTACTTTGCTCTACGTATTTTATTGGCTACGAACATAGCCAAACAATACCAAACTTATCTATTCAATTTGTGCGCGACCCAACCCCTTCCGCTATAAATCCAATCCAAAAAATAGTTTTATGTGCCCCAACTTCCTGTATCATCAACAAAACCGCTGTCGTAATCTGGTTACTTAATTTCCAAATACATTTCTCTAAGTCAGCCATAAATGTCGAGATGGCGAATAATTCACTTGATGTTGCATGGAGTTGATTTACAATGACGTACGGCGAACGAGGGGTTTCCGTCATGGATTGATCCAACCCTTTTACATAAAAGAATTCTAAATTTATAACTAGAACACAATCAGTACTTTTGAAAGAACTAAGTACGTAGAGTGTTAAGGTTTACTAATTATTAATTAGTATAAAACACTGGGTAAAGATTTATAAACAATTTTCCAGTTACTTAAAATATTAACCTTGCTCTTTTTCTCATCTTCTTTTGGTATTAAACTAGATTAATACCTCAAGATTACTGACGCTGCTTCGTGTAAAAGACCCTAAGTACAAGTCGTACGTGTACCCACTGGGCCCTCGCTCCCAACTCGCAGCACCTTGTATAATAAATGAACTCTGTTGCGTGTTCTGAACCAATAATTTCAGCGTTTGGCAGCTCGAGATACGGACGAGATTGGCACTTTAGAGAAATTTTCGAGACTCCGGGGCCTTCGGGAATTCCATTAATCAGCTTTACTTAAGGGATTGAATTTGAAACTCGATAGTATCCGGAGAGTTTTTAATAATTCATCAGCTCAGAACACTATAGGTACTACAGAGCGGTGAATGTAGGATTATGTCTAATTGAATTTTGTTACGTGTACTTACGAGTAGGCCAAACGTGGAAATGTACTTAAGTCCTCTGTCTGTCTGTTCGCGTATTACAGGCATGATGTGACGTGATGTTACGTACTTAGATATCATTTCTCATTCAGCCATATATAATCGATTATATACTGTTTCATTGCTTATAACGGTTCAAATCATCAATTCGTTTACCTTTCCTCCGTTAGATGTAATAATAATACAATATTGCGTCTAAATTATAAATGACGTAGACAGACACAAATGGACACAGACACATTTTTATTTCACAGGAACGTCATCCGTGGTAAAAGGTTCTTCCATTTACCCTACTGCTGTTTATAAATAAATAATATACTTATATGAGGGTTTTATGGCTGCCAGCAACAGTGTCGCGGGGCAGGCACCACAATCCTTGAATTATATTTTCCGAAGCACAATTTTACTGAGGTATTTTTATTTTAAAAATCTATGGATAAATACATACACTTAATTTTAACTTGTAGTATTTAGTAGTAAAAACGTAACTTCACGCCTGTAATCCCCGAAGAGGTAGGCAGAGGAATGCAGAACACACGTTTCACCGGTTACGTTTATGTCCCACTATGGAATAGGTGGTGAGCCTATTGCCATGCATCGGGCACATCTCCAGATTCCGAGCCACTACAATCTAAAATAGAATAATCTAATCAAATCTAAAATCTAAAATAGAATAATCTGATAGTACCCGCACGGGATTTGAACCCAGGACCTCCCGATCGGCAGTCGCGCTTACAACCAAGATGACCAACGAGGCAGTAAATTTGTGATTATTAAGACAATACTAATTTCTAACTAAAACGCAATAATATTTACGTCAATGAAAGCGGCTGAAGGTTTATTTAAATGATAGTTCTTGAACCGTAAAACGAACACTAGAATGTGAATGAGTAATGACCAAACACATTAAAGTAATAAATTCTACTTTAATTACTGAACACATTTAAATAAAATTTCATTTTTTTTCTTTAGAAAGTAACAGTTGAATACGTAACTCGATCCACCAGGGTTACGAACTTACGAAGCGATCGTAGGCCTGACGGATTTGATTGATGGCGAATTGGTCATCGGCGGTGATAAAATTTACATTTCCGTAGTTAAGATGCGTTGTTAAGGAATAGTAACGTAACGTAACATCACGCCTCTAAGTGGGAGTGTACTACATCCTCTGCCTACCTCTTCGGAGATTACAGGCGTCATGTTAACTTTAATTATTATTTTTGAAAACAAAAAGTTAAAAATTGTAATATGCGCTCAACTAACGTTATTAATACAAGAGAACGGTGTAAATATCTTAAATGTACTCACCCGCGTAAAATATTGATAATCTAAATAAGGAATTAAATTATTGACAAATCAATAAGCCTGATGAATAATTCATGCAAAGAACATGTATTTGCTGGTACATTTCGCAAACATATTATTGACCATGTACAGTAATAATAGAGAGAAACGTGTCTGTGTTTTGCGTATTTGTAGATTTTACAGAACTGAATTAAATACATAGACTTAGTTCTGATATATCGTCTAATGCGATTGTCGTATACATCTGTATAATAGCATAATAAAATGTAAATGTTATTTATGAATTAATTTTTTAAATGGCCTTACAATGCGACTTTAATAGCATAACGACTGGTTTAGGTAATATTTATAAATGAACGTACCTAAAAATAAGCTGAACGATCTTACCGATTTCACTGCTTAAAAAATTAAACACATCCGCACAATAAAATAGCTAAAGACATTTTATGTTTGCGATGGCTAAGGATTTTTTTATTTCATAGAGGACTTAAATATGTTTTCAAGTAAACGCGTTTTGTAATATTTGGAGTAACTTCTAAAGTTGTTAATATCACCGCTGTCTGTGGTACTGTGGCTTTTTTTAAATTATTGACTAAGGGCGGACTTAACTAATGACAAAACGTTATCCTCCAATGCAGAGTGGCCGTGAGAAATGGTAAGTTAACATATTGTACTTATAGAAGTTAATATGTTATACTTGTTTGTTACCCAAATGTAAGTTACAAAATGTTAACTTACGAAAAATTCTCATATATGTAGAATATTAGCGTGTATATCCACTTGTACAATTATGAAAAGATAAATAAATCATATTGTTAACTTAATAACTTGATAATGAATAAAGATTACTTACATACATTTATAAAAAATTGTTAAGCTCGTAAATTTTCTTGTGTAAACTGCGATATGCAAAGATTAAAATTATTGAGCTCTGTAACAAATATCAAAATAAAAAATCTACTTTTATCACGGCACGTGCAAAATATGATTTAATCACATTATATGCGCTACAAGACACAATTACGGAGACGTTCCACACGGTGTCACGCGAAAAAAGTTTCAACGTAACATAAACTATTCAGATACCTGCCGATATATCTTATCGTGTGAATAAAATTACCCGGTTATGCTTATTTAATATCGGAGCATGCCCGTTGTGAATCGATCATTAGTAACGGTGTGCAGTGTCGCGGTACGATCGAGAGCGCCATCTGCGGTTCGGTACGCTCGCGCATCACACTTCGATCGACGCGACGTGCGCATCGGTCATCGATACAGTCTTCACTGTGCAGTTTGCAGTTTTGTTATTTATTTACCAACGAACATAGAATTGTACGAACTTATCGTTTTGATTCGGTAATTTGGCACGTATCATGTTTATCACGTGCTCTAAGTGTGTAGGTATAAATTCATAATGTTACTTAAAGTATGATAGTAAATCTGTCGACTAAAATGCAGTTCAAAATTAATATTTTTTATCTTCAGAACGTATAGTGTTTTTTGATAGAGTCTATAAAATATAGAATAGTTTTTCTATTTATGTATCTCAGAAAGCAGGCACGGGGTGGCTTGAAGGTAAATCGTCACCGTTGCCTGCGGGCGTTGCAATACCAGAAGAGATGCCAATGTTCCGCCGGCTTACCATATCGCGACAGTTCCCACTTAATATGTAATAGAAAAGTATTTTCAATAGCCAATAACATTTATAAAACTACGACGACTATAAATTACATTGCTGAAAATTATTAAAAATAACTCAATAAATTATATATTCAAAAGGTCGCAACGGGATTACAGAAAAGTGTGAAATATGATGCGGTAAATTGCATGTTTAAGTAACTAACTAGTGATTAGTATTAGCGCTTTGTATGTTCGACCTATGTCCATGCATTGCGAAGCATAGATTTCGTCGCACAACACTGAGCCCGATATTCATCTCTCGTAAACATTTTCTGTAACAACTTTACCAGTACTTTGGCTCAATAAAAACCTTTTCCCTTAACAATTTAAGATTATTTGAATATAAAAAATCTGTATAAGAAACAATGGCGAGACGACCTCCACATGATAGAAAAACTTGTCAATGACCTCGCTTCCGTTATAGAGTTCTGACTCTACTTCATTGACGCGTTTTTAGTCGAAACATTTTGAAGGTGGCCATTTAAAAAGTTTTAAACTATGCACGAAATCAATTTTAATTGGCTTATTGAATACGTACATGTATCAGATAAAAATCGTACGGACTATTCATTAAACAAGTAGATTTACACTTAACCATCTCATACGTCATGTTGATAGCGATGACAAGAGAAAAATGTTATATTTTGATAGCTAAATGTTTGATCAAAACCTTTCTAATTACATTTACATTTGAATTAATTAGAAGTATATATTTTTTTTAATTGAATGGCTCATTGGTCGTGTTGGTTACAAGTGCAACTGCCGATCGGGAGGTCCTGGGTTTCCCTGATTGGACACTACTAAATTTTCTGGTTTAGATTTTCTAGTAGCGGCTCGGAATCTGGATATATGCTTGATGTGGGGTGGGGCAATAGGCTCACTACCTATTCCACAGTGGGACGTAAACTGGTGAATCGTGGGGGTGTTCTACATTTCTCTGTCTAACTCTTCGAAGATTACAGGCGTAATTTTTAACTTTTTATATTTTTTTCTATTTGAAAATGGAACAGTCAACTGGAATTCAATGGCGTAAAATCATGGCACTGTAATATGTATGTAGTTAATGAAGGTTACTTTGAATTGGGTTACAGTGAACTTTGTCTGTACGTTACACACGTTTCTGCGCCGTGTGTGTAACAAATTTCTAATGAGTTGTTTAAATTCTTTTACACGAGTATTATTAGTACAATGCACATGTGATAAAATATAAACATGAAATTCAAGTTCATGTATGTGACGTTTTCCGGAGAGATGACTATTTAATTTACAAGGAAATTTTCATTTATTTTGATTATATAAAAATAACATTGATATATTTCTCGGTTCCAGTTTCTTTTTCAACTGCTGGTACAATAATAGATGAAATTCCCAAGGTATAATATTTTTACAACGAAACTTGAAGGTCTATTTTTTCAGATATACAAACAATAGCTGTGGGAAAAACGTATTAGTATTAGCATATTTTACACTTGAGTATCACAAATAGAAATAGAGATGATTAAAAGTCAAAATAAACACAATTAAGATTTTCTTTGCATATATAATAACATATCGCAATTGATATTGATCTGCCAACCTGCACTTGGCCAGCATGACTGATTATGGCCTCAATTCAGGAGGCCTCATTCAGGAGGCTTGTCTTTAAAATTGGCATGATAAAAAGTTTGTAGATAACATGTCGGGTACAACTATTTATTATACATAAAAATGAAGAACACAATATTTACAGCAGTGTAGTATAACTCTTAATGTATATTCTGAGCGCGCTATGCTGCAACTTGGCTTGGCGCACTGCTGTGCGCTTGGATGTTGTATCAACAATGGCCGCCTATTGAAGCGAGGTTCCCGCGCTACACACGCACAATGTATTAATTATTCGTATTGCAATCCTGATATTGTAACAGACCGTGTAACTATGGGCGCGTTCAACAAAACTATTCATCTGTGGGATTTGTTTAGTACAAAAGAACTGATTGACCATGACAATGGATTCTACCAACAACTCGTACTCGACTAGTGTAAAAATAACAAGGTTGAAGGATTACAATAACAGTTGAAATAACTTTGGTCTAATTAAATTTAGTCTGCTGTTGTCATGACTGTATGCCTTAAATAAGCTGTGCACAAGGTCAGTCATATTTTTGTGCGCTTGACAAGTATGAAAAACAATCGGAATTTGTAAAATACTATCATGACATGAATGGATCAGTAGAATACAAACGACCTGGCATGGTGTTTAATTACAATGGGACGCTGATGCCAGATTATACCTGCAAAAAACCTATTATGATTATATTACGTCATCAGGTCCTTTGCGTGGTAGGCAGGGAGTGTATATATCGTATATTTAAGTGCCAAAAAATCCAAGTGATCTAATGTTGTACGTACTCACTCCTTTGGACTGTAAGGTCACCTGTATAATGGCAGTTGACAGGCTTCACCACCTACACATGCTACATTTAAGTAAACCTGTCACATGGAGTTCGCGATCGCGATCAAGTTTAAGCCCCGACCTTGGGACAGTTTGACGTCTAAATCTATAAATTATATTAAGCATTTACCCGGCTTCTTGCTACGTCACAGTTCGCGACTAATTGACTCGGATATTGAGGTATTATTGATGACAATGTTCCTGGTATCTGTATAATAAAAAGATGTATAATAAACATGAAATATCTAAAAATGTACCTTCACAGTGTTAGTGGTCGAACTTCTCCGCAACGGCTTGACCGATTTATTTTAATGCTTGCTGCATTACGTACCATTGCCGAAAGATACATTCAGTCCATGTAAACGTCTTGGATAAAAAAATCATGTATACGTTTAAATTGTAACTGGACAAATAAATAATGATAGGTGATCAAAAATAATTAACCTAAGTATAACTAAGACGGATCAATCCATGTTCCTGATTAATTATTGTTTATTTGTATAAATAAATAATCCCAGTGAATTAAGAACGAAAAATAAGTGGTCAAATTAGGCTTATCATAATTAAAGTAGAATTTTCAACAGTATTCATTCAGAATAGACAAAAATAAAATAGAATACTTTTGTCCATATATAATATATACATTTAGAAGCTAACATAATGTAAAAGAAATATGACATAATTACACATAATTCCTATATTGTTTTGCATAACATGAAAATGCATGCATAACTGAAAATCAAAAACAGCGCCCAGTAATTGTAGCAGTCTTTGTCGCATTGGCCACAGTTTACAATAGCTGCCTCATTCTGTTCAGTCGCCAATGTGACATCACTACTGCGATACTAACGTGTCGGATGTTATGAAACGAGACTATCGGATTTGCTGGGTTACATACATAACAAATCGTTCCACTGAGTACATGTATATATCTACACCTCATTATTATTCAAATAATACTTTTAAACGTAACATCACATCTGTAATTCGAGAAGAGGTAGGCAGTGTGCAGCACGTTCCACGTTTCACTAGTTTCATTTACCTGCTACTGTGGAATAAGGGGTAAGCCTGTTGCTATACACAGGGCACAAATTCAAATTTTGGTTACTAACAGAAATTTCAACTATAAACTCTAAGTAGCTACGATACACTAAACTAATAAAATAGTATGATAGTCCATACTATGATAACTAGCGTGTAAATTTTCTGTCCACTTCAGTGCAATATAAGTTTTTATACAACTTTCGTTTGTTCCAAACTTTATTTCATTTCTAATATAGCATCCAAGATGTTACCTTTTTGCTTCACTGGGTACGATTAATCCGTGAATATTCGTCACAGAAGATGAATTTCACAGGTCACTGGCCTCTTACAGTCGACTTCTGGTTCAAGACAAGACTTTCTAACAAAAACAGATCAGTAGGCGGTAGTTATGGTATCAAATATTTCAAATGAATAAACTACAAGTTACAGCGTCTTTTGTCGTATATTCTAGTTTTTTTTTAAATGCATATTAATCGCTGTAGACGCACTGGGGTAGGTATGTCAATTATAATTACGTCAAATTTTTTAATAATCGGAAAGTCACTAGCAGGTACATTTATTTTTTTATGTATGTATGATGTATTTATCACTGAGGGTTATATTGTTATATTTACGTTTATGAATTTTTTTCTTCGTTTTGACTTATGTATTTTTGTGATTGTACATTTCATTTCATACATTTCATTTAAACATAATATCTTTGTTTCTTACATTTCTATGTACTATAAGTAATGTGAACTAAGATATAACGTTTATCGTCTCTTTTGTCATATGCAAAGATTGGGGATACATACCTACAATCCTCTGTGGCGTTACAGTTTAAGCCATCATACTTCATTTGTCAGATTTAAAGATTAAGATAAGGCATAAAATCCCGTATCTCATCCGCAGCCCGCATTTACTTCACGCGATTGAGACAAATTTATTTTAAAACACGACGACGACGTTCCAAATGTAGTACGCAATTTTGCATCAGTAATGAAACGTTTCTCTCTACCTTGCAGTTTTAACGAGTGCAGTAAAATTTAAAATAAGAACGAACAGCTGTAGGTACCTTTTAAAACTTCGCTTTAATAATTTGTGAGCATCCTTAAAGTGAGTTTCGTAGCACAAGAATGTTTTCATATTTTTATAGTATATAACTAAAAAAAAATAACATCCTGCCTGTAATCCCCGAAGAGGTAGGCAGATGAATGTAAAACACTCCCACGTTACACCAGTTAATTTTACGTCCCACTATGGAATAGGTGGTGAGCCTATTGCCATACACCGGGCACATCCAGATTCTGAGCCACTATTAGAAAATATAAATTAGAAAATTAAGTAGTGCTCGATCTGGGAATCGAACCCAGGACCTTCCGTTCGGCAGTCGCACTTACAACCAACACGAC
>DWFO01000317.1:0-22027 GCA_018246595.1 Mimoniades nurscia nurscia
AGATTTTCTAGTAGTGGTTCGGAGTCTGGAGATGTGCCCGATGCATGGCAATAGGCTCACCACCTATTCCATAGTGAGACTTAAAAGTAACTGGTGAAACGTGGGAATGTGCTACATTCCTCTGCCTACCTATTCGGGGATTACAGGCGTGAAGT
Source organism: Mimoniades nurscia nurscia (assembly GCA_018246595.1). NCBI lineage: Eukaryota > Metazoa > Arthropoda > Insecta > Lepidoptera > Hesperiidae > Mimoniades > Mimoniades nurscia. Next base: position 156 of record DWFO01000317.1, read on the forward strand.
TACTTTTATGATAAGGAAATATAATTTTCTTAACAGAAAACACGATGACTATTCGAATATTCAGTGCATAATTTTCGTGTTTGACCAAGAGGTCCTGGGTTCAAACTCCGGATCGGACACGGTACTATTTGGTTTTGTCGACCACTTTTATTGGGTTTCCCTAACTTCAAATTCCCAGTTGCACCTCGGAAGCTGGACTTGTGCGCGGCGTATATCAATAGGTTCATTTCCTATTCTATGAGGCATACATATATATGTATAACACAAATGGTGAACAGTGGGCAAATTCACTCCTCCCTTTCACCTTTCGGGACATTGCAGAAGCAATGTTATACGTCATAATTTTTGTGGCGCGGTATGCGTCGCGTCGATCTGGACGCGCAACGCATAACTCACAGAGATAAACCGTTGAAGACGGTATTCTTATTTATTACTGTCGTCACTACATAACCTAAATCAGGCCCAGAACGAATTTATTGTTATCGGTACCTTATAGCGGTTACATTGTTGCCGATGTGGGCAACAGTCGTAGGCGCGCGCGATTGAAAACTATTAATTTTGCAAAAACATGTCGCGCGGCTACGGCAGTAAATTATTATTCTATTATTTTTTTCACTACACCACTATCAATGTCTAGCTAGGTTACCTACGTAATTCTTGTTTATTTGTGTGTGACGACGGCGCGATGCAAACGCAGGTATATAATCTTATGAGGCTAAATGTTATTCGCGCGTAATGTATGCTATATTATGGACAATGACTCACGGTGTCGTAACGCCTGAAGGACATTCTATTTCGGCGTGATGAGACTATGATTAATTCCCAGAACCAGTAAAAGCATCTGTTAATAAACGACACTGAGAGTCTAAGTTATCGTTAAATGTGTCGCGTGCGTTCAAAAAATAAAGCTTTGTCCGATAACTTCTTCATCGGTCGCATAGTTATCGTATGACTCATAATAACTTACACCTTTTACATTCGGTATATTTAAAACTGAAGGTATACTATCAGTGTGGATTGTATCGTGCGCGCTGGGGTGAAAGCGGAATGATCTCTCATGTTTATCTCATATTTCATATAAAGAACACTCAAGTTCGGTGTTGCCAGGTACGTTACCGTTACGTGACCGATATTTAGGGTGGGTACAATAAAGAACGCTTAGAGCTATTATTTCAATTTTCCTCGCGGCGAAAACCGGATAGCCGCGCGCCACCTTTGACACTTCAGATCGGACATACAGATCGGTGCAACTCGTCACTCTGAGCGTCATGTGGCGTAAAAATTCAGTCACCTCCAGCACCGATGATGTCATACGTAAATAAATAAAATATTTACACTATAATATAATAATCACGTCTGTTTCTGTTATGTTTGCAACGTACTGGAAAGTAAGGATGCACGATTATGTATTTATTAATCAATTAATTTATCACTGTTATAAATTGAGATACAAACTTTGTAATATAATTTAATTTTAGGAGTGTCGTTTTTGAGTGTTTTAATGTTTGTACTCAATGTAATATTTATCACAAAATGCATTTTTTTCTACTAACGATTTTATAATTCTTAAATATAGGTTATGTTATAGAACGATCTATGAATTATTTGTTATGAATATTATCATTCCGGATTTTTCCAGGTCCCGATTTAAAATAACGTAAGAAAATTGGCAATTGTCTATTACATTGAAAAGGGGAAACATTTCACCATTATTGTTGTTATCATAAAAAAATACCTAATTTTTATTACTGGCAGGAAGTGGATTAAAATTAAAAAAACATATAGTGCACAGCACTCACCCTAGCGTAGTGCATGTCGCGCTCGGCGCTGGCCGCGGCGAGCTTCTCTGAGGTGTCGTGCAGTGCGGAGCGCACGGCGTGCAGGTCCCGTGCGCGTGCGTCGCGCTCCGCGGCGGCCGTGCGCGCCGCCGACTCCGCAGCCGCCGTCTCGCTGCCCGCCGCCAGCCGAGCGGCTCGCTCCTGCTCCAACGCAGCTTGCAGCCCTACCACCTGAATCAAACATATTAATTTTACATACACTAATATTTATCCAACGTGGCGTATTATAAGCCTTAATCCTTCTTATTCTGAGAGAAGGCTAACGTGCAACTGTGGAACAATGAAAGGTTTGATGGTGATTATACATACATTATTACTGTAATAGAACACTAATTTTATAACTCAAAGGAGAAAGATATGTATACATAGTCCAGTATTTGGTTAGTCATATATTGGAAAGGTGACGTAAGCAAAAATCAAACGAGTGAGGGAGCAACGCACCCGTGACCGAACTCAATTAAAACTTCCATTTACCGGGCCGCTACCGACCACCAGCTCCGTCAGCCAGTCTCACAAATAAAAGTCACGATATTATTTAAATCGAGAAAATATTGCGAACGGCTATGTCAAGGTCATTGTACAATAATAATAATATTAGTAACGATTACAGTGATCTAGTTACCACATCATCAAGGCACCTTGAGTAGTAATTGAATTCTTATTGTACTGCATGGAAGTACCACAAAAAAATTGTTGGCTTGAACAAAATCTTCGTTACCTTTTCACTCTCCTGCCTGTGCTCACCCTCCAACTTTTGGAGTCGCTGTTGCATCTGCCGATAGTCGACGCTGAGCATTGACATCTGGCGGTCTTTCTCTTGCGATGCCGACTCGGCGCGCTGCCGAGCCGTCTTCTCCTCGTTCAATTTTCCTTGCAGCGCTGACAGGAAAATAGGCATTGCCAGCTTAATAGGTACTGCTTAAAACAACTGATATAATTTCGTGCACGATGCATGATGGACAATCCTTGGCACATTCAATTCGCACAAGTATGGAAACGGAAGCACTATAGGTACCGAGAGAAAAAAAAAATGTTAATTTATTTTCTTACTATTAACTGAACACCGTCAAACCACGAAAAAGCATTCTTTCTGTTTAAATTATTGCGACCCACAGTGATAAAAAAAAAGGAAATATAATAATGTTTCATTCCATTCGCTAATTAACTACAACTGATTAAAACATTGATAGATGCAGTTCCCTCATGCTAGTACATGCACTAATTTAATAAGTTGCAATATGTATGAAGATCTATGGAAGTGCAATAAATGGGAACCAATAAAAATTACATATGTCCACGTCAAGGCCAATATTATTTTATATTGCAAACATAGCGAATTAGACTATACCTTTTAATATTTTTTCCAATGTTCCTGAAGCATGCAAAATATGAAGTTTCCATATATATAATCTTTCAGGTTTTTCCATACTTATAGGGTATAGCTTATAATTATTTGTGGGGATATGTAGCTAATCTCTACCTTATAAGGAGTTACAAAACTATTCACAAATAAAACTTACCCTTGACTATCTCTAAATTGGCTTCTTGTTTCGAAAGCAACTGAGATCGTTGCGTCTCTTGATGCGCGCGAAGCTCTTGCTGATAGAGATGTTGCGCAGTTCGTAGGTCGTGTGCGAGCGAGGTGCAATCCTTTTCTAGCGTCGACATGCGTTCGGACAACTGTCTATTATCAGCCATTACTTGTGCTAATCTATTCGATGATCGCTCTAACTCCGCATGAGCGGCGTTCAATCTACTTGTAGCTTCGGCAACGGCGGCCTCCGAGCGCTGTTTAGCTGCCTTGGTGTTTCCGAGTTCCTCCGAAAGGGAACCACATTCGCGTTCAAGCGCGTCACACTGTGCCCGCAAACTAGCCAAGGTTCCGTCGTTCATGGCCGCGGCTGCTGCTTGCGCTGCACTTAACTCTGCGGCCTGTTTTCTCGACTTAGCTGCCGCCTCGCACTCCAACTTTAGTTTTTCTCGCATTTCCGTCAATTGTTTTTCCAATACGTTAATTTTATCGTTGTAACTCTGTAAGTTACTTATTTCTTTCGCTCTTTTACTTTGCTCTTCATCCAGACGACGTTTAACGTCACTGTAATTCAATTCTGCTTTTCTTCTAGAGTCAGCTTCTATTTCTGCTTTCCGTTGTAATTCTTTCAGATCATGTTTTAACAGAGCCAACTCTTTGTCACTCTCAGCTATTATTTTCTTACTTCGAGACTCGCGTTGCGACAATTCCTCTAATTGACCACATAGCATTACTTGTCTGTCTTCCAGTTTGCGTTTTCCATCTCTTTCTTTTTCCAGTAATTTTTCTAATTGCAATATAGCTTCAGATCCAAGATTATTCAAATGATTGTTTGAGATTGTATCGACAACATCTGCAGGTTTTATTGTACCTCCACACAATTGATAGTCTCCATTATAGGTAAAACCCACAAACGGTAAATGATTTCCAACAAATGCTTTTGGAACGGGAAAAGACTCGTCTAAAGCATCGGACTTGTCAATATCATCAAAATTTCTGGTATCATCATCACTGGATAACTCAGGAACTACAGGAGGTATAGAATCTCGTAAATTTTCAAAACTCCATTGATCATTAATGAAGAATGGGTGCTGCTTAATCTCATCAACACAATTTTTCCCAAGTCTTTTAGTTCTATCAGTTAATAGGCCTCTTATTAAGGATTTTGCTTCCTTTGAAATTTCAACATCATCAGGAAATTGTAAAGAATTTCTGTGATCCATAATTTTTCCATAAGTACCAACTAAACTATCAGCATAAAAAGGAGGATCTCCTATTAACATTTCATATAAAAATATACCTACAGCCCACCAATCACATTCACGACCATAAACACCTTCACCATTCTGAGACTGCAAAACTTCTGGTGATATGTAATCTGGTGTCCCAACAGCATTACTAGCACGCACTAGGCCATCTGCTCCCATTCTCATGCATGTGCCAAAATCTGCTAATTTCAAATGACCATCTTTGTCAATCAACATATTGTCAGGTTTTACATCTCGGTGAACAAAACCCATTCCATGGATAACATCCAACGCCAGAACAATTTCCATAGTATAAAATTTGGCCCACTTCTCAGGTATGTCATAATTAGACATAAGACTAACAAGATCACCACCTGGCATGTAGTCCATAACCATATAAAGATATTTATGATCTTGAAATGCAAAGTGAAGTTTCAATATCCACTCTGAATTAGCATGGGCCATTATGTGCCGTTCTTCCCAAAAAAATGTTGAATCTGATCTCTTAATCATCTCCACTTTACTAAGAAGTTTCATAGCATACACACGACGAGTAGATTTATATCTGACTAGTTGTACTTCACCAAATGCTCCTCGACCAATCACTTTTATCAAGTCGAAGTCAGCTGCCTTCATTCGTAGGTTTACTATTTCAGATGCAAATTGTTCATCTAAAAAATTAAAATAAGGGGTCATAGAATAAATAACTTTATTTATATATAGTACTAAGCAAGTTATAATAAATTCATTAAAAGAGCCTGCATTAAGAAAACATCTTTTTGTATAATTAAAATATAAGCTAATAAAATATTTAATTATACTACAAAATGAATAAACAGTATCTCTATACTGTTTTTTTGTTACATTCACACATTGTACAATACACACATGTACAGGAGTTCAAAAAAATTAAAGAAAAAAAGAAACAACTCTTAAAACTATTTGTGCTGAATAATTGGTATTTTGTTAACACCGGTATTTTATAAATGACAAAGTGAATGATGAATTTGAATACTAATTAAATTTACAGTGCTTGACAAAATGGCAAAAATTTCTTAACTCAATAACCAGGCAGACTAGTAAATATTGAGTTTATGTATACATTCTTGTTGTGCTTAATCTATGTATATATAAGCACTTGTCTACTTGAGTGCTTGTAATACTACAAGTAGGGAAAACTAGGTATACATGCTTTTTTTAATTAATTGTTTGGACAAGACCCAGTTCATAAAACTTCATGTTGTGAAGCATCATAGTAATAATAGTCATGTGAGTGATATGAAATCTGCAAAGCTAGAAAGAATTGAATTCAAAATCAAAACAGTCTCATACAAGATCAAGAGTATTAGATCATTGTTTTGACCTTCACCCATGTAACGTAACTTGTTACAAAACATATTTAATATGTCTATGTTCTTTTGTGGACATTAATTTAGATGAATGATCAAATGGATATATTAAAATAGATAATATTGAACTTGAATCAAAACACTTTTATAGGTTAAGTGTCTGTTATATTCAGTTTTGTAAATGGTAAAAAGGTAAAAGGTTAATCGTTAAGGTTAAAAGTTTTAAATGATGTACTTGAAACAAATTCATAGTGTTGTAATTTTATGAGATTTCAAATAATAAACAGCCTCTTTAGTCACATCAATAAACTCCTTATATGCAACAAGTAGCTTCCTTTATCCTGCTTGTTTATGTCGAACACACAGAGCAGAAATAAATTATTTGTTACCTAATTTAAAGCATCACGAAACTGTTGAGTAGCATTTGAGTAGACATTTACTTATTTGTATTATTATTTGTTAATTCTAAGTAGACTGAAGCATAAAACAACTTACATCTGTAAGTGTAGGCCTCAACATTTTTCATTCGGCGGATGGCTGGATGGTCGCAGTCAGAGACGAGAGCCGTGACTGTGTCCAGCAGACAGTCCACGTTGCCAGTGGAACGAGGGTCGCACAGCCTCTCCTCCAACGCATGCAGCCGGCGGACTCGTTCCTCGTCTTTTACATTCTCCATGCTGAACCCAGTTTTTGACGTCCTCAGCCACTAAACGCCACCGCACATTCTCCTGATCGGTACTCCCAATAAAAACTCTGCTCTCATCACGAAACATCAACAAGCGAACAATGTTTTGCAACTTCTGACCTCCTACTTTAAATATCCTACCATTTATAGGGCAACTTATGTTTCATTATTGAAAAATTTACTCGCTAAAGCTCAAAATGACAGCAGATAAAGGTGGTTCTCACAACAAAGCATATGCACGTTTGCAAACATAACCGAGAGATTGACAATACTCGCCGTCATCCAATAACTTGAAATTGTTTATTAGCACGAAATTAAATCATTTATTGGCACAACATTAAAACAATAATGTAAAATTACGAAATATTAAAAACCGCTTGATTGATGAACGATGATCGAACAATATTGTGAAGTTAGCAACAAATTGCCGACTTTGCAATGGCGACTGGTTGATGTTGCCAGTCACTGCAAGTGTGTCTTCCTTGGACCTAGATAACATTTAATACTTTAAATAGCTCTTGTACACCATAAACAGAACAATATATTGTTAACTATAAATAATCGTAATTATAACAAAATCATATAATGAATCGACAAATTATTATTGTTCTATAATCGCGCCACGCAACTGACGGAGTCAGCAGGGAACATTTAGACCTAAGTCTTTCTATTTATACCGACCTAACTCGCTTCTACTACACGCATCCCTTCTTGATAAAAGTAAATCGGATTCGAAAACTCCGTACAACCCTATCTGCCAGTTCGTCTCTTGCGTTACACTTTTGACAGAGTGGTTGTGGTCGTATTTCCAGGGTCAGTGGCTTGTTTTACAGTTCTCCACCATTCGGCGCGTGTTATTGTTTTTCGAGAGCAATCGTGGAGAGGTCCACCCAGGGCTGATCCATCCACCTCATGGGCGCCCTGCTTCTAGCACGCATACCCTCAACACGGCCCTGCACCACCAGACGTTCAATTGACAAATCGTTTCGCCTAATAGAAGTTCGCCTAAATAGAAGATAGACGCTGCTTGATGCCAAGTTCTTGAAGTACAGATCTGTTGGTACGGAACTCCATCCACGATACTTCAAACATTCTTCTCCAACACCACATCTCCAGGGCATCAATCTTCTTCTTCTCGGTCTCTCGTAGGGTCGACATCTCCGCGGCGTACAGGGAAATCGGGAACATTGATATTAAATTATTAATGTATTAATGTATCTGCCAGTATTTTATCTATTAATAGATCAAAAATTTGTGGCAATAAGCAAATTACATTAAATAGATCTTAACCTACAGAATGTACATTTGCCTAGAGTTGAATAGCAAAGCAATTTTTTTAACTATTTCCTTATTGCTTTTTTGCATTAAAGACCTTTACAAGTTATGCAATCTGAAATAAATTAAACAAAGTTTGTTTACACAGAACTCTTTTTTTAAACACTTAAGTATTCTGCAAAGGCAATATAAAAAAAGTAACATCACGCCTGTAATTCCCGAAGAGGTAAGCAGAACAATATAGAACACTGTCACCTTTCACCAGTTACTTTTAAGTACCACGATGGGTTATAAGTGTGCAAGGGCAATACAGTTTATGTTATGACGACTCATAAATATTAAACTCATTAATATTAAGTTAAAACTCATGAATATTAAGCTGAATTGGTTTTTGGAGCTAAAATATTTTCGTATTAATTTAAATTAATTTAAAAGTATCAGTATTATAAAAATATATGTCGTAATGGTCGCAGCGATATTAATAAATTTATAAACTAACTTTTTTGCTCTAGTACTAAACTTAATATGGTAAGGATCGTATCAAAAAGGAAATTGAATTAGCAACAAATACTTTTACAAAATATCTAGTTCTGGGTACCAACAAAATTATTTCCACTACAGTATGTATACAATAAATTAAATTTGAAAAAAAGAACCGATAACACACAGAGAAAATTTAAAAAGTAAACTGTCTAGTCAATCGTGTCCGCTGCTCTTATTTTTGTCAATGAATTTTTGTTCATCTGTTCATTCTCTCATTCATTATTAATTTTACTTTTCGAATGAGTTAAATGAGTTTTACTTTTTGGTCATTCGGTCATAAGAACATGGCGGTGCTAGGCAGGATGTGCATTAGCTTATAATTTTTGCAATAACGAATTGCGATATTAGCTGGTTTTCTTCTATCATTTAAGTATTTTTATGTGCATTCAAAGTATTAGATATAACTGTGCGTCATAAATTTCTGATCCATTCGTTTATTTATTGAACCAAATTGCAATGAAAATCATTACTTCATTGGTGGTGTAAAAATAATTGTGACAAATATAGCACATTATTTCAGGTAAACTGTTGTTTCAATATGTATTTTATTTCCAAAGAAATACATCTTCAACCTGTAGATTTTTTATGACAGCATCCACCGTTTTGTCGTTCATTATTTAAGTGTGTGCCCTGTCCCATTTTGTTTCAAGAATTCTTGTGTTATTTTTCTCGCGATCATCCTCAAGTCTAAAATAATTTCTCCTCAATGAAAAAAAAAACATTTTTAATAAGTTAAGAATGTCTTAAGTAATACAAGGAACGTATAATATAAATATAACAATGTCTTTGTGCTCCTAAATCACGTGTGGATTAGTCGATATTTTGGGGTCAATAACTGCCATCTACCAATGCCTATTTCGGTTTTAAACACTTCGCAAAGGTCAAAAGAGTGTCTAAGGTTGTTAAAAGTTAATTGAACTCGTTATTACAATTTTTGAGTCCTGCAATGCCAATCGTAAAAATAGTGTATCCTACACTTCAATAACATATAGTTTGTTCTTGAAATATTTGTACCCAAGTGTAAGTTTTGTTTTTACCTTAATACCTGGTGATCCATGTGCGGTAAGTGAGGCTCGCAGGGGTCGCTGCGACGCACGGGGCGGGGCGGGGGCCTGTCCGGCAGTCAGCTGTGCGAGTGTCATGTCGCGGCGCACTGCTCCGTGGGAAGTGTCCTAAATTGCTGCCCCTCCATTGATAGTTCGCGAAATTTTACTCTATAGAAATATGGAATGTGATGATCTACTTTGACTAGGATTTTTCAAAAACCATACAAGATTTGCCTGCATTAAATGCAAATCTGAAGTTAAATTTTCAGTAGTGATCTCTCAACTTGGAGAATTTCTAGTGTGGTGAAACATTGGCTTTATCTTATCACCTCTGCTCAACTATTTCATTGACACCTCTATCAATGTCTCAGATTAACTAGTGTTTCAGTTTTTTATGATTTAAATCAGACATCTGTTAGTCTTGGAATAATTGAATCTTAATATTAAAATATGGCTGGCTGGTATAAAATTTGGCTGGTTGTATTACAATACAGTTATAATTTATAACAATTTCAGGTAAGTGTTTTTGTTCTCATAAATATATTGATATTGTTTTAATAGTGAGCTAGTATGCACAGAGAGACCTCATTTTATCACAAACTATTATTTTGTCCACTTACATTTATCTGATATTGTAAAATAAACCTATAACTTCCTTATGTTTTGTATGTAGTAGGTAATTTTTTGTAGTTCATATTTGTGTCTGGAGATTGCATAAGAGGAAGATTAATGCCTAGTTGATCAAGTGGGTGCAAGTTTGACTGCTAATCTTGAGATCCCGGGTCGAGTACTATTGGGTTTTGCTAACCTGCAATCTAATTTAGATATTCTAGTTCAAGTTTCAAACAGTGTCTCGGTGTTTGGATTGGTGCCTGACACATGGCAATAGGCTCCCTCCCCATTCCACACTAGGACTTAGTGTAACTAATGAAACATCTGTGTTTTTTTTCTTCTACTTTCGGGAATATCAGGTGTGATGTAATTTTATAAGGATTGCATACTAGTTACTGTGTACATTGCAGGGAACATGTTCAAGCTGTAAATCAAAATGGAATCCTTTAGGATCATCTGTACATGTGGATGTGGGACTGATTAAATATCAATTATATAAATTAGCAAATATTAGGTATGCAAAACAATGATTAAATGTAAAGTACGAATCACAATTTTTCTGTCTATGTCATAGTCTAAACAGGGTTTTCTGTAAGGGATATGAGATTATTAAAGTAGCAATAAATATTAGCATCATCACTTATATGAGCAACCTGAATTAAAGTAAATGTATGCAAGAGAAAATAAGAGTAGAATGTTGCATAATGACATAAGTTTTGTTCAACATGCTCGCTAGCTGTGGTGTGTGTGGCATTGGGCATTGTTGTGCAATCAATGAATTTCAATAAAAGTTCTCTTTATGGTTTGTTGTTGGAAGTGGCCGATAACCACTGGGTTAGTTCTTACTTTGTATAATCAGTTTGATTATGAATCATTCCATGTTGTGAGTGCTATGAACTGATATTTTCATTGAATATAAATGAATTAAGATAACCTTTGTGTTTGGTAGTGTACATCTTAAAAATAGGTTTCATTGACATATTTAAAGCAATATATTGTTGTGGACTATTTTGTTCTTGTGTAATAATTTCTGTCAGTGGTTGTAGTATATACAAAACAAATATTCTGAGATAAGTATGTTTAATATTATTTTGAGTTTCATGTTTGATTTATTCTACATTTACTGCCAACATAGTGAATAGTTTAGTGACTCTGATCTCATCTCTGGTGACTATATCGGATTATGTAAAAATAATTTAATATGATTTGCAATTACTGCACTCAAAAAATACACATACATAAGATCTTTCTAAATTGCATTGTGATCCCCAACCTGCATGTCCATCGTGGAAATTATGGGCATAAAACTTCAGTGGAGGCCTATGTCCAACAGGGTACTGCAAGAAGCTGATGATGATGAAGCTGCATTATATTCAAACCATATTAAGTGTAGTAATTTTTCTTTTCAGATAGCCGTGGCGGTCATGGCTACACTTATCCAGGAGAACGGTATCAAAGGCACTCATGGAGTAGTGGCTGGCCATGGCATGACTCACAGTGTTGCTACCCACATGATGCCCGATCATCAATATACCAAGCCGGTTCAGGCGCAGCCGCAAAACGAAGAACCTAGCACCGTAATGGTTACACAACCCCCAGCTGAAGAGGAGGAGACGCCAGAAATAGATATTATGATAAACAATGTTGTGTGCAGTTTTAGTGTTAAGTGCCACTTGAACTTGAGGCAAATAGCTTTGAATGGTGTTAACGTTGAGTACCGCCGCGAGAATGGTATGGTGACGATGAAACTGCGGCGCCCGTACACTACAGCGTCCATCTGGTCGTCGGGCCGCGTGACGTGCACGGGCGCCACCAGCGAGGACCAGGCGAAGGTGGCCGCTCGGCGCTACGCCCGTGCTCTAGAAAAATTAGGCTTCCAAGTGCGTTTCCAGAACTTCCGTGTAGTCAATGTTCTGGGGACCTGTCGAATGCCTTTCGGTATAGGCATCACAGCGTTCTCAAGGAAATATAAGGAAGCAGAGTGAGTATTGATTTTTTTTCCGTTACAATTTTAAAGATTATTATGTAATAAAACTGACTAATTTTCTTTGTAAAAGAGCTATTTTTTTAAGAATTTTTTAAGAGAAGTAATAATCCAGATAAACAAGCATTACGAAAGTGTTGATTATTATTGTAGGTTTAGTTAAAATCTCCATTATGTCAAGGAACCTTAGGTATAGGTTTTTGTTATTATACTTATACAACATTTGGACTCATATACAATAGTAACATACGTAATATCACGCCTGTCATCCCCGCAAAGGTAGGCAGAGCAATGTAGAACACTCCCATGTTGCACCTGTTCTTGTCATCATATTTATAACATTATAAAACAAGAATATAAATACGAAAATGTCACAGGCTTAACTGTCTGTGCCACAGTATATTAGATCATAATTTTATTAACAGACACCCATATCTTTACCCTAAAATTTATATCAAAGTTTAATTACATAATCATAACATAACTCTAGCATTGAGCTTGAAAATAAATAACTTGTGATCACTTGGTATTATGTGACAGGAATTTAAAAAATCAATTTTTACAGAAATTATAACATTACTGTCCCCTAATTGACTTGTGTAGAATCAATATTGGTACATAATAATAAGTACATCTGTTATACAGCTAGTTTCACCGTGTTGATTGAAATTGGTTTCAGTTAGCTTAATAACACTATTGGACCAACACTAAATATAGGAAGCATAAAAAATGTTATATGTACCCATATAGAAATGTAATTTTGTTGTATTGATTATGCTATTTTAAATTCAAAGATGTAATGGACAACAGTTTTTAAATTGAGTGACCGTTTAGTGTTACCATCAGTCAGTTACTTGAAGGACAAATTATTTATCACTTGCCTTGATTTCAAGTTTTCTCTATTGCAATTTCAACTCGCTACATGGATTTACAAAAAGCAGTTTCATACAAAACAGTAAATGTCAAATAATCCAATAATCTTAAGGATTACTGAACCATCATAAATGATTCATCACGAAATTGTTTAATACATGAATAATTTATTCATATTTATTTACACTTTATCAACTTTTTCTCATACATTGGTTCTCATGGGTTTTTTGTTGAACTTATACACAAAAATCAATGAACAAAATGGCTACATTCATTTGATTTACCTCTAGATTAGTCAAATTTTGGAACATCCGTTAATAAGCAAAAGTTATTATTGTTATGTGAATGTAGAAAGAAATAAAGTACGAAGGCACTGATGTAGAAGAAGCATGACTGGTCTATAAGGATAGACATATTTGACACTTGGTACTTGCTACCTATCTTGTGACGAACCGGGTGTGATGGTATTATTTTAACGTCAAACTAATGTGCATCAATATACATATTTAGACACATATTTGCTTGTACAAAGGTTTAACTCCAGGAATTCCATCTTGGTTGATTTAAAACGAATACATATATTCAATGGGCTTGTGGATAAAAACGCCCTAAAATCTTTCACATATTTCGTCCAGTACTTACATTTGTACTTTCAAGCATATCCATGAAAATATTTTATGTATATTGTTATATATATAAAAAAAAATCATGGATATATTGTTTCGATCTGTCTAAAAATCATTATTTTGATACTAACAAATCATTCAGCAGTTGGACAGTAACAATAATGAAGTAACTATTAAATTAAACTCGGCTCCCGACAGCTAATTTTATTGTTTTGGTTTATTTCGAGATTGTTCTAGAAACATGATTAAACTTATCGCTCACCGTGACGTAAGAGGTGAAAGAGAACATATTTTATAGTCACAAAATTTCAAATGGACATTGAATAAAGTCCAACGGTTTTTTTCTGTTATATTTGAGGACTTGTTATTATAAAATTGTTTTAAAATATTTTTTAATTAATCGTAGGTAGTTTAGGGCCATTGAGACATAATGTTACAACAATGTCTGAAAGAAAATAATCGATGACTGGGCAAAATGGAAGTAATTGGATGTCCAAAATATCAATATGAAATATACGTAAATTTGTTTTAGATAGCTTTTACCTCTGGACGTCTTCAGTGCGTAAACTCATGCATCATGCATGCAACTACGACATTCTACTTTTTATACGTTAGCTAGTTTTAAGACTGCGTATGCCATTTCGGTTTTTCATCCACATAAAAACTTCTTTGTCGTCTATATATTTATTAAAAACCTTTCTAAATGTGTGTATGATTTCATAGATAATTTGTAGTAGCTTCTGATTAGTGCGTCTTTTAATGCATATTAATGATATACATTATGTAATAGGCATATTTTTTATTAAACAGCAATCCGAGGCTAATCAATAACCTTACACGGCTTATTATAGAGCGGACGGAAGTTATGTGGAGCTGTAGACGGAAGTTAGCTCAGATTTCGTCGGAATACGCTCTCCTCTCCCACAACGATATTGAACTATGACCAAACGCAATTATAGTTCAATATTGAATGCGGCATCCTACGCGTCGGGCTTCCGTTTATATGTCTAAATGGGCTTTTATTTATGTAACAATTGAGATGATTCATAAAATTGAACTCTTCGTCGTTTAGGTCACCAAACGCGACATATTATATTTGACCAATATAGTATAATATGTTGCTATACATTCACGCCAGGTTCCTTACGGGGTAGACAGAGACTACTGAGTGTCAAATTTAGAGATATTACAGACACATTACAGGATAGAGATCCCAACTAACTTACGTGCCTGTTCTACATTCACCACTTCTGTTTCTCCCGTCACCCAGTATGTGACCTATTTACTAGAGATAGGTGAATCTTGATGGCTCTGAACTTTTGAGATATAAATACAATGTATTCAAATTATGTGTTGCAAAATAATACCTGTACGCGAGATCTGAGATATAGTAAATTACACCAGCAGATTCACAAAGTATTACATCTGATTATTATATTTATCGGCTTAACGTATGTATTTTTTCGGGAGGGCTTACTTAGATTTCAGGGAGGTCGCGGTGAAAACTGAAGTATAAGAACTGAATTGTTGTTAATATTATTCATACAATAATTAATTGTCATTCAAATTGTTTTTGAATAAATGTATTGAATATTAGGCTTGAATATTAGGCATATGGACCACATGATGGTGAATGGTCACCGTCGCCTATGGATATTCGCAACACCCGAGCGATACCCAATGCGTTGCCAGCATGAAACATTGACTTACAATGGTCCATGGTCTCCTGCTGATGAGCGGTCTCGAGTGGTTTAATGTTTTGATAGGCAGATGTACATATATATACATATTATACAGATAGATGATCATCGCACAAGGTATGAACGAGTGTGGTGAGAGTCTCGAATATCCAGTTATAAATAGATCTCATGGCCAATTGACTCCTGTTAACACTGGAAATTGAATCGCCTATCGTTGAACATTATTAAATTAAAAAACTTTTAAATCATGAACGTCAAGTTTATGATCGTCGTGATGATGATTTGGTCTTGCGAGTTTTTTTGTGTTAATCCTTGAATGATTTCTAAAGATCTTAAAGCCATTCTTCGCCTTAATCATTTATCGTTTACTGTTCCACTGTTGGACACAGGTACTGGAGGAGATACCCACGGTTTAACTCGGTTTCTTGCCGTAGAAAGTGCAGGTTACCAATGCACTTTGTCTGTCAAAAGTAGTTTTTTTTGTAGTATTTTTTTTTCATGTTCGCTTTTTATAATATGGATACTCAATTGTAAATTGGAATGTCATTACGCTTAGCAGATATGAAGTGTTTCGTTGAAGACGCATAAATTAGATTTTTTTCGAAACACTCGAATTTCCTGTGTGGAAATATCGAAATGAAAAAGATATTGTCAGAACATCTTTACATGTCACAGCTTGTCCGAAAAAATATTACTGCAGGTTTTTTAAATGAAATATAATGATGTACATAACTAAATATACAATCAATGTTGTCGTAATGAAACTTTATTTTAATCCCAAAAGTTGAAACTCAAAAACCTATAAAAAAGAAACTTAAAACTCAAAAACTGGTTGATAGTGTATAGAGTTCAGTGTTCAAATTGTCCACTCACCATCTGGTTGTATCCATTTTCTTGACGGAATAAAAATAAAATATCGCTTTACCAATAATCGGTAAATACAGCGAGACCAAGCTTGAGTCCTAATCGTATTAAATTGTTATTTTTAATACAAAAACTTTACAATCGAGAAGTATTTGTAAGTCGTAAGATTACAACTTTTGTAATGACTGACTCGCATCTATAGTTGTTTCATATTCATTTTAAAATCTTTTTTTATTATTTTGAATGTACTATACTTTATAGATTTAGAAAGAAGTTATAGCAAACGTATTAGATGAATGCTAAGATGTTGGACTAAAATTTACATATAAATATCGCTAAACATTCGTAATCTTCTGCTGGGGTATAGTTAGTGCAATACACACAAAGACATACAAACATCTGTCCAAGAATAGATTATTGAATTTGCTACTTCGATTTATAAAAATCTCGTAACGTGAATGAAAAATTACGATCATATTCATAGAAGCAGATGCGATTCTTACCGCTTGCACGTTTCGCGACAGATGGCGTATAACTTTTTTTTTATTAGCTCATCAACGAGGGCACAAACGAGTTCTGTAATAGAATCTAAGCTGAAACGATCTTGATTATGGTCCCATAGCTCGCTCTATGCTAAGTATAAGTATACTATGTTGTTGATTTATATTATTGAAAAATATCTGTTATTAGGGTTTATGAAAGCTAAGTATGTACAGTATCTGGCCAAATTATTAGAGACTCACACAATTTCTTTTTTGTATTTCAAACTCTGAGTTATTTTTTGTGTTATATACATTCTTATATTTGTAATATAGGTATATTTTATGAAACAGTGTTTGTTGAGCGACAGTATGTTCGAGAAAATAAAACAATAACTAGATAATTAAAAAAAAATATTTCACTAAAAAGAGAATGTTTATGAAACAAAAACTTTACCGTTATATTTTAATATTTAGTAATGATGCCTCTCATTGATTTAAAGTCTCATCAGAGAATTGCATCACAACCCAAAACTCGAAGAAAGTGCAAAAGTCTGCATAGAAAATATGCCTCAATGCATAGCATGTCTAAATGCTCCAAAAGGTGGCATCACTGAATATTAAAATACAAGAGTAAAGTTTTTGTCTCTTGAACATTCTTTTTTACTCGAACTCGATTGATTTATTCGAGTGATATCGTTGTCGAAAAAACCTTTTATTGTTGTCCCAAAAAACAGCAACGACAACACCATATTTTTAAATCGATTCGTTCATTTCACAAATATCATTAAAGAAAAATTTTGACCAAGTTTTTTTTCTTTTTTTCTTTTTTTTCTCAAATAATACATACGTTATTAATGTAATTGGCTTGTTGCACAAGACCTATATTATTACCCTAAAAATCACATCGAAAGCACACCAATTTTACTAAATAAAGTGATTTGTTCAGTTAAATAAAAATCTGCCTCTTAGTTATGCCTCCACACAAAAACTATCAGATCTGTGTCAGTAGAAACATATCTGATATTCTTATGTCATGTCTTTTAAGCATAATAATGTTGTATAGTGTGGTCGCACGCGCAAAGACTATATGTGAAATGAAAAGAGTACTCAACTTCTGTATATTGTAAATAAGTATTAAAATCAGACATACCATTTTTTAATGCCATTTGATTTGATATTTTAAACATAGATAAATCAAACTAAAGAGAAAGCAAAGAGAGCCAAATCATTTATGTTTTTAAATATAAAAAACATAGGCATACATAATGACTTGTCTGTATTGTACACCAATAAAAAATACAAGAAAAAGAAAGGTTTCCAGAATTATTATATTCAGAGCAAACATGTTAATGAATTCTTTTATAATTCAATTGCCAATATAATTTATAGATAATATTTGTTACTTTAATACTCGTAAGATCTTAATACTTAATTCATACTGAAATATTTGCATAAAAATCTAATGCATTTGTTTTTTGTCATTTCCAGCTATGAACCAGAGCTGCATCCGGGAGTCACATATAAGCTATATAATCCTAGGGCCACATTAAAAATATTCTCCACTGGAGGCGTAACAATCACAGGTTGGTTTTATTTAGTTTTTTCATATTGTAAAATCACGCCCGTAATAACCGAAGAGGTAGGCAGAGGAGTGTAGTATACTCCCATGTTTCATCAGTTATTTCATTAAATATTTTTAGGTTATTTGATTAGATTTGTTTATCATTAACTATTTTTAATATTCTAATGTATGGTGTACATCTCCTCTAAGAATGAGAAGTGTTCACTTGAAGTACAACAATTTAGATAATCCCATGTCACCCTAGAAATTAGGGTACGAGAGATTTTCAAAATATGTATCACAAAACATTCATGTGTTTGTTATTACAATTATACATTGAAATCTAATACAAACACATGAAAAACGTAATGTCACACCTGTGCCATCTCGAAGAGGTTACACTATATTAGTGTAATAGTAGTAATAGTGTATATTAGTGTAGTCCCACATTTCAATAGATACATTATAGATCCCATCCTGGAATAAGGTGTGAGTGAGCCTTTTGCCATACATGGGACACAAAAGTAACTGGTGAAACGTGCGAATGTCCTACATTCCTCTGTATACCTCTTCGGGGATTACAGGTGTGAAGTAACTTTTTTTTATCATAGGAAAAAAGCATTGAGAAACTCCACAAAGCACAAATTTTGATACATACCAAATAATGCTGAATTATTAAATTGACACAATATATTAAATAATCTTATTAATGATTGAATGATTATTTTCTTAAAAACCCTTAACAAACACTTCTATTCAACACAAGCTCTCTGATGACTCTGTGTACTTATTACAACATTGTGGTATTGCGGGTGACTACCCTCATTCATCAGGAGTAGTAATGCAGTTGGATAAACTCAGTTACATGTATTAATTTCAATTTTGCAATATATTATAAGTATAATAGTCCTTTTAGTAACTAATACTAATTGAAGTAGCTGAAACTAAAAGTCCCATTTTTACTGTCACATATGGGTGACTGCTGTCCCTCAATTTACTATGCTCTTTTGATATTATAGCCTGTTTTTTTTATTTTGTTTGCCATGGTGTTAATTATTAGAGATTAATATATAGGTATGTATCTAATTCAATATTGTGAGTAAGACGGGAACATTAAGGAGATACACAATTATTGAAGTAATGATAAGATTAACAGGATTACTGGGGAGTGTACTACACTCCTCTGCCTAACTCTTCGGAGAATACAGGCGTGATCTTATGTTTATCCTATTTTCCAACTTGGACAAATAATTATATGAATAGTGTGTCACAGACTTGCTGGTAAAATTTACATAAAATCCAATGGCAGTATACAGTTCGGTAATAATACACACAGTATTGTTACCGAACGCTAGCAAATCGTCAACAATGGGAAAAGTCACTTTAAGGTCACAGATTACCATTGATAAATATCGACAGCGGTTTTGATCTCGAGCGCCAATGCTTTTAACTGTTACTTATAGCAAAAATAGTTTAGTTTAAATAGCACTAACTCCAGTTGGCCTTACCATGCGATGTTTCACTAACGGGCCTGCTGGAAAATATTTCAATATGTAGAGTGCCCTTGTGAGGTTGATGTCAGTTATTTATGTGTGTAAATAAACATATTAGCATGCTAAGCAGGCAGTTCCGAATATAATTGTTATCAAGGAATTGAAAAAATAAATGTTATGTATAATTTAGTTGCTCAATTAATAAAAAAAGCTGTCACATCGTAGTTTATTTATTCCGATGCAATATTTTGTAACTATAAGGCCGTCTGTGGGCGGATCTTCACCATATTCAATCATTTGTAATCATTCAGTGGTCCAGACAAATTTCGAATGGGACCTCGCCGGATGTTGCTTTGCCTAATTTGATATTTCGATGAAGTGGCACGATAGACAAGAATAATAATGTTTCGGGTTTATATATAGCCGAAAAAAATGTTACAATTATATCTCCACGACATGAAGTTTTAGATAAATTTGTATATATGTAGATATAATTGTTTTGTAATAAGTGTGTGTAATTAATCAATGTAGGATATATACATATTTATATGATTTAAGAAATTTCGCATGCTGTTGAGTTTGGATAAATATCAATTACATAAATATTTAACATGACCCCCGTATATATGTTGAATGCAAATGAATCATTTTCTAATAGTTTGTATAGTGTTCCTAAAGTCCATTGGATGACCTAGAAAAGACGTTCTTCAATTATTTTTATAATTCTATATTTTAATATTTAAATATTGCGTCCACAAGGAAAGGCTTTTGATATGAAATCATCAAATCAAAGAATTAAATATCAATTTAATCAACATTATTTTTAGTTGTGTATAAAATTAATATTTGTGAATTAACCATCCAATGATAAGTAATCAATATTTACTAATAATATGAATAGTTGTAGTTAGTAACAATAGTTCGTTTTAGTTGACATAAACGTTTGTTAATTATCAAACAATTTGTATTTTTTTTTGTCGGCACCGCTACGTCAGTTGAAGTAACGATTGCGCGAACGTTGCAGCCCGGAGCGTGAGCGACGTGCAGTCGGCGGTGGAGCGCATCTTCCCGCTGGTGTACGAGTTCCGCAAGATGCGGTCGGCGGCGGACGAGGAGGCGCTGCGGCAGCGGCGGGCGGCGCGCGTGCCCGTGGCCGCCGTGCCGCCCACGCCGCGCCCCGCCGACCCCATGCACCTGGTGACGCTGTCGGACGAGGACGCGGACGCGTGGGAATGACGCCGCCCCGGCCGCCCCGCGCGCGAGCCCCTACGAACTCTGTTTGGCAATATGTAACTTTCGGATGTTAGTGCGATCGCGTGTGAAATGACGGCGAGCTCCTTTCGGTTCATGCCAAAGATATTTATTAGAGGAGGTGCTTCGCGCTTGTCGACGGCCCGGCGGCGCCCGCGGGGCGCTGCGCTTCTGTTCTGGCTCGTCCCTACGAATGTATAGATTTCGTGATGCTCCTGTGACCTCTTATACTAGTATGCGTAGTTGTTGTCGATTCGTTTGTGTCTAAACATAATTGTCATAAATGGAAGAGAAAAAAAAATGAGAATAAATCTCGATACCGATACTCAGTCTCGTTTTTCATTTGCCGTTATGATATTTGAATACGTAGTGATAATAGTGTTCGCAACAATGATTTGTACTAAGAAAGTAATGACTGAATGATTAAATAGACATTAGTGATTTGTAAATATGAAAGCTTAGACATTATACAATCCATTAAAACACAGTTTGTTTTATTGTATTGATCGTTTTTAATATCATTCGAAATAGAAAACCTTAAATGATAAAGTGTTACAAGAAGAGCTCAGTGAATGTAAAGTAAAAATCATAGGAATAAGTACTAGTACTGGTCATTAAAATAGGCATAAAATTCATATTTTTGTATTTTTTTTTACAATACCTTGATTTCATTATATTTTGTATAATATGTTAATATGTGTTCATCATGTCAAAATAGCACTTGCCAGTGTAGTATAAATGCCACATTGTTATCATTCGAAGAAGAACTATTTAAAATGGAAGCGCAAAGTTGACACAAGGTAAAGTCGGGGCTCGCAGCTGGTTCAGGAGCGCGAGTCGTGCGTGTCGCACTCGTCGCTGGAGCGGCGCGCGCGGGGCCGCGGGGGCGTGCGCGGGGGCGTGCGCGGGGGG